>JARYHS010011408.1:295288284-295377655 GCA_031002005.1 Vandiemenella viatica | reverse complement strand
GCATCACCTCCGGGCATTTAATTTTTTGTGCGCAGATTTTCCACACCCCCAGGAGAGAGAAAGCTAGCGGGGGAATTCCGCCGCCTGAGGCGTGTTTACACAGGTGCGCTCGGTGAAGGTATTTGCTCAGGTATTAAGCGCTCACCTGCAAATATTTCCTCAAAAAGCACGTGACGCCAGCGCTCTAGAATTCGGTCTGAGGGTGTGCTAGGTGAAAGGTTGTGAAATGAATACATTAAGTGGCTTGTGTAAATCTACAAATACATTTCGGTTTCCCAATGCCACAACTATTTACCCAGCTACTAAGTGTTTCGGTGTGTGTTTGCTTTTATCGAAATGCATTAGTGGTATGTTTCGAAAGCATGGCGTGGAATGCGGAACTCGGCTGACGTCACTGTACTGCCGCTGGGTATAAAAGGTGCTCACGAGTCCAGCTCGACACATCTGGTTATAAACCCAACAATCGTTTCGGTATTGATCCCTATAACGAAAAGGTAGTTGAGTTATGAAGGATGAAGCAAATGGTTCCCTGATTGTGGAATTCGCGGGTCTTAGGTGGAAAATGTATTCATTCCGAATAGAATCCAACCAGACCTCAAGACGGGCTAAGGGTCTGGGACGCACCGTCACCAAAAAAACCACCATAGCAGATTACATTGACTGTTTACATGCTGCTGCAGAAAAGTATCACACCCAACATCGATTTCAGTCTAATCTACATAGAATTACCACTGTTGAAGTATCCAAGCTGGGTCTGTCTACACTGGATGATGAACGCTATATTTACCCCGACGGGATTGATACCCTACCTTTGGGGGCACAAGTCTGTACCAGAGTGAATGAGAGTGTGTAACTATTTTGTAAATAAATATGTGACTGTCTGTAAATATAGTGTGAATGAAGATTAAATATAGCGTTTATCCCGTGTATATATATTAAAGTGCACTGGAGGTTGGGATGTAAATATATTGTATAGTTGTGTAAAACATGATATGTAAATAGCTGTCGATGAAGTTGTATAATGTGGATTAGTGACAACGATGACGTGTAAATAGTAGTTCATGAAGTTGTCTAATGTCGATTTGTGAAAAACATGATGGCCATATGTCTAATGTCGATGAAGTTGCATAATGTGGATTAGTGACAACCACGATGTGTAAATAGCTGTTGATAAAGTTTTCTAATGTCGATTTGTGACAAACATTATGTGAAAATAGTTGATGGTCATATGTCTAATGTCGATTTGTGAAAAACAGTTGTAAATAGTGTTATATTTCTCTGGGGTTTTGCCAGTGCACTGTAATTTAGTATTAAGAATCACATATCATATATTGTAAAGTCTCTATGTTGTCAAAAAACAAACAAAAAAAACACCTGACTAATATATGGTGAACTATGCAAAGAACTGTCTCTTAGCTATGGGTGAGGAGAAAAAAAACAAATATATGCGTTACTGATGTTTATTGATGAATCATAATTTAAATAAATCTTTTACATTTATCCATGTGTTGTGCGATTATCAAAACCTAACTACTTCACTAACGCCATATTCTTCCTTTTCCGTATTACTAGTTCAACAAGAAATGTACTTGGATGTTTTGTTAATTGTAATTCTTGCTGGTAAAATGTTCCTGCAATATCTTTACCCTGATAATCTCTAAGTAAATAAGTAACAGGATTTGATATATTTCTTACGGTAAACACTTCAGTTGACCAGTTTGGCAGATAGCCTTTGTCAAACTTTTAATTATTTATTTATTCCAACGGAAAAACCATTTTACATTAATATATCTTATGATGGCTACTTAGTAAACACAATTACCACTATTTGTGAACAAATTAGTTACAGTTAAAACAAGAAGATGACAAAAAATAGCAAGTATAGTTTGATATTACTAAAACTAGAAAAACAATTACACAGAAGAAAATTATTAATTATTCTAAAACTAATAATAAGACTCAACATAAAACTACAAAAAAATAAAAATTATTACAGGGAATAATAGACCGTGACTAAGTCCATCATTGCTGACCCAGTCATGTATGAGTACTCGCTTGAAAACAGCAACACTGTCAATGAAAAATCAAGTTCAGGAGGTATTCTGTTACCTAGTCTCTGAATCCGTTCTATGGCACTGTTAGCCTCATAGTTTGTGCGCAGATGTCTACGACCAAATAGTTCTCTTGTACCAGACGGACAACGAAAATATACATGTCTGAGAATTTCAGGGCAGTCTATAACACCTGAGATTACTTTATGCAGAAAAAGGACACCATGAACATTGCATCTAAACTCCAAAGGATGGAGGCCAAGGTAGGTTCCAACAGCAACCACGGAACGTCTTTGTAACGAAAGCCCATGCGACAACCTATAAGCCTTAAGAACTTTTTGAAGATTCTGAATGTGTTGAATTAGTGTGATCTGATGAGGCGACCATACAACGCTGCAATACTCAAGTATGGGTCTGACATGGGCACAGTAAGATCCTGAGTGTCTGGATATTATTAATAAATCTGAAAGTGCGTGCCAGTAAGCCCAGGCTCTTGGAGGCCTTGGCACATATGTTGTGGACATGTTCTTCTGGACTGAGATTGTACGTCAGAAGAACTCCTAGGTCTCTTACAGTTGTGCAGCGATTCAGTAGCTAATTTTCCATTTCATATTCAAAATGTAATGCAGATTTAGTACGGTGAAAAGTAATGCAGGAATATTTATTAACATTAAGTTTCATACTGTTTTGTTGACACCATTTCACAATAGCTTTTAAGCAATTCTGAAGATCTAAGCAGTCGTCTCGAGTCATGATTTTCTTGAAAATCTTAATGTCATCTGCAAAGAAAAGGCAACTGGCAAAAATACTAACTAAATCATTTATGAATATATTGAACAGCAATGGTCCTAGGTGTGAACCCTGAGGTACTCCATAAGTTACTGCGAAAGCAGATGACAATGAGCCAAAAGCCTTTACAAAAACCTTCTGTTGCTGAGGTAGCTACAAAACCACTCCAATAATTTACCAACTATGCCATATTCCTTCAACTTAGTAAGAAGGTGGGGGATGGCTAACTTTATCAAATGCCTTTGAAAAGTCAAGATATGTGACATCGAGTTGTTTTGCTCACTAAATGCTCTAATCTTTTCATTTTAAAGAATCACAAGGTTAGTTGCTGTTGATTTTCCAGGAGAGAAACCATGTTGCTTTGGAGTAATTACGTTACGAAACATGGAATAGATTTTGTTTAGCACCAACTTCTCGAAGATTTTTGCTAACACCGATTGTATAACAATAGGTCTATAATTCTTAACATCTTCCTTCGATCCGCATTTATGCACAGGAACAACATGACCAAGCTTAAATACATCTGGAAAAATTCCTGTCATTAGAGACCTGTTAAACAAGTATTTTAAAGGATGACAAAGCAAGACTCTATAGTATTTCAAAACATTAGGTGGTATTTGGTCAGGGCCACAACTCTTCGAACAGTCTAGCTAGCCCAGTGCTTTATAAACATCTTCATCAGTGATTGCAAGTGTACTCAGACTATTACTAGTACTGAAATGGATATTGGAAGTAGACGAAGATGGAGGTGTAAATACTGAAGAGAAGTTTTGTGATTATTAAATGTTAACGTGTTTGGTGCTCCTTCAGCTTTGCTAATGTTACGGATGAAATTCCAGAATAATTTGGGATTGTCAGGTATAGTGCATTGCACATGTTCAACATAGTCATTGAAGTATTTTTTAGATAAGAGACGAGATTGGTCTCTCAATTTTGAGAACAGGACATAGTACTCATAATCAAAGGTCTGCTTATAAGCTTTCTGGAGTCTTTTCTATGACCAATTGAATAAGATCTGTAGAGAACCAACATGGGAATTTTGACATTCCAGTTTTTATCAGTGGTGTATACTTGAGCACAATTGACTTCAATATGTCAGTGAATTTTATGAACAGAGTGTCAGTATCGGTGGATAAGTCAAGGGATTCAAAATTGGATGGGTCCTTAGAAAGAAGTTCATCAAAAACTTCTCCAAGATTACATCTTGCAAAATCAGGAACAAAAGTGCACTGATGATCAGGCAAGGTAGATTCTACAGGGTGAATAATATTCAATGCTGGATGCTGGATATCAATAGGCAACAAAGGGCAGGTGTCTTCCTTGACAGTGACATTGGAAGAGGCAAATACTAAGTCCAATAACACACCCCTAGAGTTCAGGACATGGTTACACTGTTCAACATCCAATAAACAAGCTAGCTCACAAAGCATTCGAGGAGAGGCAGAGGGAAATGTGGTTCTTTTTTTATCCAGTCAACATGTGGGATGTTAAAATCACCAACCAGAATCACATGTGTTGGTTCTACCTGTTGGTCGGCTATCACATCTTCCACCACCTGGCAGTAGTTAGCAAATACATGGAGAGGCTTACTGGGCGGGATAATATACACAACTCAGCAAAATGTGTGTATCATGCAACAAATCAATTGATATAAATATAGACCCCACTGATAGTGGGGACATTGTTCCAATACATCTAGAAGGCATTCTGTTGTTCACTGCCACAAGTACAAGTACACCACCACCACTCTCTTTAGAACTAGTTTGAGAGGACCTATCACTTCTGTAAACAGAGTGATTTTGTTGATGGTGCTATGCCACTTGTTGTTATAATTTGACATTAACTGAGGAAGAAGTTCAATCCACCGATGTGAGATACGTCTGCTGAATTCATGCCACATTGCATTCTTAATAGTTCTGTTAAGCCATTCAACTATTGATGCTTTAAGATGAGTATATGTTGAGAAGTGATTAATACCATAGATAGTCATGAGTTTCTTGAACTTGGAATTGTAAAACTCTTTTCTGTTGTCAGTTTGTAAGTTTTTCGGAACACGACCTCTTCATAGCTTCAGCAACCACACTAGCTGTCTTGTTCTTGAGAGGTAAAGCCCATGCAAGCTTTGAATAAGTATCAATTACCATTAGTATATACTTGTAGCCACTGTTTTTACGAGAGTATGGGATCATTTCCACAATATCAGCTTAGCATAGATCATCGAGTTCTTTGATGACTATGTGACGACGTCTTGGGAAATTTCTTCTTGCTGGTCTATGGAGTTCTGCCACAACTTGATCCTTGTTACAATATAATGTCTCTTTTACGAAGTTCTTCAAGCACTGATAAAATTTCGTTGGAGTGTGCCGTATGTCCTGCAGATGTCGATGAGGTAATTAACTTCAATCTTTCAACGAGTTCATTCGGATCGTCCCAATACACATATTCCTTCATAGGGAGAAGACCAGAACCGACTGATTGTGAAGTTTAGAGATTATGGTTTTATACTTGTTATTGTTTGCAAGGTTCCGAAATTTACCAGATGGGCTAAATTTTACTCTGTGAGCACTCGTGTTGTTTAATATTTCAGAATAGCTTTTCAAGTCCTTGGCAATACACTGTTTTGAGTTTTTCAAAAACAACAATTCCATTAACCCTTTGTTCTTTCATATTCATTACCATCGATTAAAATAACATTTTAACAATAGTAACAGGTGAGTCCCCGATCATTAGTGAATCATTTATCTTTCGGACACCATACACTGAATCATAATCTCGCTCACTTCGACTTAGTGACTTCAAGAAATCGTTGATCAAGAGAGGAGACTGCTGTTGCTGCTGCGGCTGCTGTATATGTCGCTGAGGTAAGAAAACTCTTTCCATAGCATCTGTCACAGGTCTTAATGAATCCTTGAAAAATTTCTCTGAGTCAATCTTCAGTTCGAGTAACTTTCGTCGAATTGCATTACGGGTCTTTATGATGTCTCGTTTAGTTGTTGTTGCATCCATGTTTATATACCAAATGAAGCTTGTGGGTGTTCACGGTACTATTTTATATTTGAAAAATACATACACATGGATGTCGGTAGGATGAGGCTTTTCAAGGTCTGTTAACACCTGGAGGTTTTTGGGGCTGACATCTTAGGGTCGATTAAGTGAAAACTAAGTTTGTCATGTTGTTTTACTGTGACTGGTACGTATTTATTAAATTCACGCAAGTTGAGTTTAGCGAGTAATAGTTTTGGCACAACCATAGTCACGAATATTCCATCAGTTGGAATTTGATAATATTTGAGTCCTCCTTCTAAAACATACGCATCATCGATAACTTCACTTGTAAGGATAATAGGTAATACTATAGTGGCACTCGCTGATTTTAGTTCAGTCATTATGGTAAATACATCCCGGTTTAAGCGATGTTTTTCATCCGAGTATGAAAGTTTCTTCTCCATTTCGACTACCATACGCAAGGATTGATCAATGGCATCCCGGTGTATGGCTTGAACGAATCGCTTATTTGCAGCATCATCTTCTTTGATGGAATTGGCTACACATTTGATTTTTTTATTATTATTATTTAATGGCTTTCGGCTGCTGAGGCTATACAGCCAGCTCAATGTGAATAAGTCATTATGCTGTGTTTACATTCAGTATCTTGTAAGTATGGACACCACAGGACGGACAGGACATTCACACAGACACACAACACTTAACATCCATGCCCGCGGCCGGATTCGAACCGGCGACCTTCGGCACGCGGAGCTAGCACTCTAGCCCCTGCGCTACCGAGGCCGGCTACACATTTGAGAACTTTACCCTGGCAATCCAAGTTACCATCATTCGTAAGAAGTATGTTCTGAGGTAGGTACACAAACACTCTCTTATTCTGATTCACTGAAGTTCTCACAAACTTGTCCATGCTTGTAATGATTTCAAAAGACAGTGTGCGCTGCTATTTATTCAAAAATGAATCAAATCCGTTGCGGTATCTTCCATTATACATGTCGCAGTCTTTGTCAATAACCAAAAATCCATGTTTACAATCATTCTAGCAGTACCCACATAGGTTTTTTAAAATCGTTGAACGTCATGTCGGTGTTGACGTGGTCGTTGTAAATATGTTTGAGATTCATATCGTCCTGTTTAAAGATTACGATCAAGTTAGCATTGTCTCTAACCAATTGTTTCGGTATCCGGCTATATGTCCGACACAAGTAAAAGAATTCACTGATCTGTGCCTGCCCATGCAAAAGTAATCTCGTATATTATTCTGCTTCTCACATGAAACATCGGCAAACACAGAATTAGGTAGAGCTTCGCTTGGAGGAGGTACACTTTGATTATCACTAAATGTCTTTTTTTTTAACTGCTTTATGTCTCTCAACAGCGAGGTCTTTAGAGACGGGAAAGGATGGGGGCAAGGGATGGGAACGAATTCGGCCATGGCCTTTTAAAGGAAGCATCCCGGCATTTGCCTGGAGTGATTAGGGAAACCATGGAAAACCCAATCTGGATGCCCGGACGGGGATTCGAACACGTACTAAATGTCAAATACTGAATTCTTTAATGGGTTCTAAAATTTTCCCTAGTAACTGATACTTTGGGGTACAACGACTTGAAAACACGTATACATTTTCAAATCTAAGACCATTGGGGTGTTCCAGCAGGAGAGCACAAGATTGGTTTTCCCACAATTTGATGGGCCACACACTATTGCTCTCACTGTCTCAGGGAACAGAGGTCCGTTCTTCTTCCGTCTAGTATTGTTGCCGACAGAATCAACATTACTCACGGGCAATGTGTCTCGCTGTTTGAAACTTCATATTGACAAGTTAGGTGGTTGCTCCGGCTATATATAGGCGCGCGAACAACTAAAGTATGTTAGTTGGTAACAATGCCTCCTACGAGGAAGAAGAAGAAGGGTCGTGGCTTTTTAAACAAGCTCATCGACAAGATGCCTTTTGAGGCGCATATACCTACATACCAGTTTTGTGGTCCCGGTACTAAACTGGAAAAACGGTTGGCACTTGGGCAGAAGGGTATCAACCCACTAGATGCAGCCTGCAGGGAACACGACATTGCTTATGCACAGGGGGCAGATAGAGCTGAAGCAGATCGGATACTCGTTGAGAGGGCTGCAGATAGAATGAAGGCTAAAGATGTTTGGTGAACGTGCAGCGGCATTCTTGGTTAATAGGGCCATGCGTGCCAAGTTAAAGTTTGGCGGAGGTGTTAAGAAAAAGAAACCGAAGAAAAAAAGAAGGGTGGTATTCTGCCATTAATACCTTTATTTGCTGGCTTGTCAGCTGCTGGTGCTTTAGCAGGGGGGTGGCTAATGTCGTCAAAGCTGTTAAAGCAGCGAAAGAGGCGAATAAGCAGTTGACTGAGGAGAAACGACACAACAAAACGATGGAGACACTTGCAATGAGGGGTAAAGGTCTATATTTGAAGCCATACCGGAAAGATGGGTCTGGATTAAAAAAAAGTCGGTTCAGCCGCTGACGGACGATGACATACGTAAGCATGTAAAGCGTTTGCGCATACCCAATTTTCGTGGTGTTTTCATGCGTGACACATTACCCAAAAAAATTCGTGAACGTGAATGTGGAATTGTGAACTTGGATAGTGCTAAAAGTGCTGGAACACATTGGGTTGCTTACATCAAGTACAAAGATGGTGTAGTTAAATACTTTGACAGTTTCGGTGACTTACCTCCTCCATTGGAGTTACAACGATACTTTGCAGGGAACAGAATACAATACAATGTGCAGCAACACCAGAAGTTTGGCACACATGTATGTGGACATTTGTGTTTAAAATTCCTGTATGAAAATGTATGACATCAGTCTTGAACGAACCTTGGACAAGATAACACATGTCTGTAACACTCTGCTTGTCAGACACCAGTTCAGTCTTGGGCTGTGATTACTTCCCACCAATAGATTTGAGCCAAGGTGATTACACAGTCGGTTTGGTTGACTTTCAGACTTACAATTCGATTCCAAATATAGACAATCAAATTGTAAATTTCATTACTCGAAGAATAAAGTGATAGTCATACCCACAGGATCTTACGATATTGACGATTTGGCTAATTATTTGGTTCGACACACTAAAAACGACAAGCTAGTAATTAGAGCAAACAACAATTCGCTCAAGTGTGAGATAGAAACACCTGTGGAAATTGACTTCTCTAAACCAAACTCAATTGGATCTCCTCGGATTTTCGAAACGTGTGTTAAAGCCTGGATTTCATACATCAGACTACACTGTGCAGATCTTCAAAATTAACGCATAAGAATTGAGTGCAGCATATGTACAGGAAATTACGTCAACGATAAGCTGGGACATACACTACACGAGTTTTTTCCAACAGTCCCGCCAGGGTACAAGATTGTGGAAGTACCCGCTAATGTCATATATCTACCCATCACAGTAAAAACTCTCAGTAATATCAACGTTAGAGTTGTCGATCAAGACGGTAATTTAGTGGATTTTAGAGGAGAGACCATCACTCTCAGACTACATATAAAAAAGAATGGGCGCTCGTTATAACAAGAAGCGTCACCACGCAAAGCTGTCAGTCGTGAACCAACAGTGAAACGATTAACACCTGAGAACGTCCTCTTCCTACAGTCGTTAGGCTATACAGTTAAAAGTCATGGATGATGTGCTAGACATAACTTCCAGTGTGGAGTTTGACGACGCCAGCCACATTTAATAACAATGATGAAATTCGGATACCTGTTCAGAACCAAGATACTGCCGTGCGAAAGTTACTTGCATATTGAAGGAAGATTCATCAAATTAGATGGAACAGGAGCTACAAATTCATTGTCATATTCAATGTATTCACGTTTTTGTTTGAGGAAATTCGGTACCAACCTAATGGAGCTGAAATTGTCCATAATAGAAATTTTGGTATCACAAGTACATTGAAAACGCTTATTTCTGCTGATCCTCAACAAGCTGGTGTGTTGAACAATGCAGGATGGGGGCAACGCGAGCTTGGAAATGGTACTTTGATGTATGTATACCGTTGAGTATGCTCTTGGGATTTTGCGAAGACTTTAAAAGGATATGTGCAAATGTAATCAAGAACTGATACTGATTCGATCTAGGGACGAAGCAAATTCGTATGTACAAGCCAATCCACCTCCCCAGAAAAGTAATTTAACATCAGTAAACTAGAATGAGTGATGCCTCATTTGCAAATAGGTGAAAGAGAAAACTAGCGCTGCTTAAGATTGTAGACAGTGGGAAACCACTTCGCATTAATTTCAGAAGCTGGGATCTGTTGGAGTACCGTTGCTTCCAATCAGCAAGACTCAAATTTGGTCTTTGAAAACATCAACACAATTGGAGAAACCTAGGTTCGTGGTTCTGGGATTTCAGACAAACAGGAAACGGAATGCGGAATTAAGTGCAAACATCTTTGACAACTGCAATCTTACCAATGTCAAGGTGTTCCTAAATGATGTGGCGTATCCATATGAGAACATGAATTTGGACTTTAAGAAAAACCGAACCACGTTGTTGTATGATATGTATGCAAGATTCCAACAGTCTTACTACGAACGAGACCATCCTTTACCGCTACTAAAACGTGAAGAATTTATAGAAACTGCACCTATCGCCGTAATTGACTGTTCACATCAAAACGAGTCTGTTAAAACGGGGCCTGTACATTCGTGTCGAGTTTGATAGCAGTGAGAATTTTCCTGCTTACACCGCTGCATACTGCTGATCTTGCACGATCGTGTTGTAGAATACATACCTCTAACAAGTGTCGTGCGTAAGCTGACATAAAATCAAGTAGCAGAGAGTCTTGTCAACCATTACCATGCCGACCATCTTCCTGGACGCACAGGGCTTCACGAAGAAGGATGGTGGGTTTATTTTCAAAGAAGTTGCTGTGTGTGTAACACGGTCTGACAAAATTATCTCTACACATTGTATTTCTGTATCATCACCATCGCGTGGAGGTAATGAACCATCAGTTAGATGGCTAACACATAATTACCATGGAATACCTTGGGATTCTGATGGCGTTTCCTTCAGCAAGATGTGCTCTATACTACATGCAATAACCAATGAGGATGATTCAATCATTTACGTTAAAGGACTGGAGAAGGCTCGATGGTTACAGAAAATCATCAGGAAGAAAGTATGCTACAATATAGAAGATTTAGGATGTCCACCACTGCGAGAACTCAAGAAAAATAATTTGAGAAAACTTTGTAACTTACATATATTTTGTAATAATATGTGTGCAATTGAAAATGTATTTTTAATCGCCAATTGGTGGGCGAAATAAAAAAGATTTTTTTAAAAAATGTATATTCTATCTTATTATTTAATTAGGATAGGTGAAATGATAAAAGAAAAATCTGGTAAAATGATTTTATTTACTCACATTGAAATTCTCTGGTTACAATTTTTTTGACATCATCAAGTACAATTAAATTTTTGTATGCAATGATTTCATTTTTTAGTTGCATATAGTCAATTGTAGAACTGTAAGACACATGACTAGGGTGAACGCCGCCGATGTGTACATCGATTAACTTTGTCACCGAAGCCGTACATTTGTAGTAGTCACTCATCACTTTATCCGCCAACTCATTCACAAATACCTTGTAGTAAACTGATGCGTTGTAGCTCCACTTTTTCCTGGCGGACAAGGATGCGGTCACTGCAGGCTGCACGTCGATGAGGTTCTGCCATGTAGACTTGGCGAGGAAAATGCCGCTGGTAGGATCAGTGCTGTTGTGAAAACATAACATTTTCACCCCCGACACCGTCAGGCAGGATACAACATGCTCACCGAGCGGATGCTGGTCTGGCCGCTGCCGGTGAGCATTTTGGAGACTGCGTCCGACTCCATGGCGAGGACGTCCCATTCTTCGGATGAAAGGGTGATTTTGTTGTAGCCCACCCTCTCAAGTACCACAACAGGCTCGAAATCACGTTGCGGTGACAAACCGAAAGTCAGCCGCTTGGAATCTCCGGCGTTAAGCTGGTACACAGACGCGAAGAACATTACTGGACGACACATCGCAGCGGACTGAGGGACACTAATTATTACCGCATACGTCATCACCGCCTCTGCTAAATACATCAGTTCCTTTGAAATCTTGCTCAACTTTGCGTTTAACATAGTCATACACTAACAGTTTTTTATATGCTTTAATTTCTAACTTTAAACGTTCATAGACTAGTGTTGAACAGGGGCTGTATGACACTTCATTGACATGTACACTATCAAAATGCAAATCTATCAGGCCATTCACAGAACAACGGGGGAAGTCACGAATCACTTTCACTGATAACGTATTCACAAACTCGTTGTAGTACTTGGTAACTTGATAACTCCAGGGCTTCATGGTGTTGATGGCGCCGGTCACTGCTGGCAGGGCGTCGACCATGTTGTCCCATGTTGATTCGCCGAGAAACACACCATAGGCAGGCACAGCATTGTTGTAAAACCATATAGTTTTCGCTCCAGCCACTGTTCGGGAAGAGATGGTGTGGTTGCCGAGCGAGACACTCGTTTGCAGATGCTCAGTGTTGTTGAAAAAGCCACCAATTGTATAGACCATCTGTCTCAGTACATCCCACTCTTCATGTGTGAGAGTGACTTTATTGTACCCAACTTTTTCGAGTACAACTACTGGATTAAATTCCAGTTTAGGTGACAAACCAACAGTGATACGCTTGGTGTCACTGCTGTTTAACTTGTAGCATGTTGAAAACAGGAGAACCTCACTAGCCATAGTGAACTGGACTTGACGATCGCCGACCGGGAACTGAGGGCTAGCTGGCTGGTGTGATGGCCTTTATACTCCGGCAGTGACGTCAACACCCACTTCTGTATCAAACAGTATACATCTGAGAGGAAGTGGATTCGTGACATCATGGAGACCATCATACTCGATTTCCCGATTAATGGATGAACTAATCGTCCATTGTCTACTTAAACCAATGGGTCCATTTAAACTCCTCGAAGATAAGACTTTAATTATATTTAAGTTACTCGGTAAAGGTGGAATTGGAATACGCAACACCCGACGACCACTAGGAACTAAAGTGATAGACGAATCCATAGTTTTGTCTGACGTCCGCATTCCAGAACAGGGATGAGGAAATAGTTGCAGGCGAGCACACCTGTGTAAACACGCCCCGGGCGGTGGAATTTCCCCGCTAGCTGGGGGAGTGGAATATCTGCGCCCAAAGATATTAAGCCCTTGGGAGATGGTGCCATCTGTGCGGCCGATCGGTGAACTAACATATGCGCAAGCCCACCCGGTGTCGCCATCTGTGCGGCTGGTTGAGGAACTAACGTGTGACGTCATACGACCTTGGCCGCCATTGGTCCATTAGAATTTCCCGCCATCCAACTGTGACGTCACGCGGACGAGTGGAGTCTCTTCCGGGGCCGGCTTAAGATCTTTTGTTCCAGAAAACAGGTTCTCCTCCTACTCTTTGCCTACGACGGAAGTTATGTGCAAGTCCAATTTCATGTTGCTTTGCACTATTAAGCGCAGAAACTTCAGTGAATCAACCGTGTTAACAACTGAATTGTTAACTTTGTATTCGTGAACAAATTGAGTCTTTTAGTTACTTATTCGCATTGCCTTATACTTTTTTGCAGTTGAATGTAAGCTGCCATTTATGGCACCATTCCGAAATAACATCCAGATCGCGCTGAATTTCTAAGCAATCGTCAGAGCACTCACGTCCCTATAGAAAAGTGCACCATCAGCAGCCTGCAATTAACGTTGTCACCGAGATGGTTTATGAAAATTAAGAAAAGAAGTGGTCATATTATACTTCCTTGCGCAACGCCCGAAGTTACATCTAGCTTCCGAGTCAACAACGCAATGCTGTGACCCACCAGTTTACAAACTCGCGTATCCATTCACAAATCTGATCCGATATACCGTATGCTCGAATCTTCGCTAAAAGTCGGTTGTGTGGTACAGAGTCAAAAACTTTCTGAAAATCCAAGAAAATTGCATCAACTTGTGAACCTGCGTCGATAACTTTCATCACGTCATGCGAAAATAGGACCAGCTGTGTTCCACACGATCTGTTGTTCCGAAATCCGTGTTGGTACGGTATAGTAACTCGTTTTCATCTAAAAACTTCATAATGTTGGAGCATATGACATGCTCCAGAAGTCTACTGCAAACAGATGTTAGAGATATGGGTCGATAATTCCTAGGATCTCTCCGATCTCCTTTCTCGAAAACATAGATTCAAGGAAGGAGACTATTATATCATTAATGGAATAAATAAAGGAAATGGCGGAAGTGAGAATAGGATTGGGACAGGGTAGTGTGATGGGATCACTGAAGTGTTACTGACTGGTAGCGCCGCGTGCTGCATTCAGCAAGTGACTGATCAGTAACTCACGTCTCCAACCAGTTTCTTCTGAGTAGCCCCGCGTGCTGCTGTCCATGCCATCTTCGTCCCTGGAGCTGGCCTAGTGAAAGGAAATACGGTCCTCTATCTCCACCATTTCCTTTCTGAGAACCGCTGCGAACGTACTGGGAACAAGCCCCTTTATTATCGTCCCAGTGTGCAAGAGGTTACCGAGTACTGTGGACGCTGGATAACACTCTACTTCACCTGGCGACCGAATTCTTCTTGATGCAGCAGGCTCGCTGCTACTCTTAGTATTGACTCATCTGACGACGAATTGGGCGGACAGTTTGAAGTTACATTTTCCGGAACAGGAATCGAATGCTGTGTGGTTACTGTCACAGCACGCTGCCTGGCGGCGACAACCACAACTCTGCCACACACAGTGAACAGTTAAAGTAACGACCCAAGCGTAATGACAGCTTACATATGACGTACGACAGAGCGTAAAAGACCAGTTGAAGGATGTGAATGATATATGATGTAGACAGAGCGTTAAAGAGCAGCTGGAGGAGTTAAACGATGTATTGGAGACAAACCCAGACACTGTGGCTGCTTCAGCTGAATAGACTGGACATATAGTTCAGCAAGAGGTTGCAAAGTAAGGATGTATTCCAACAGAGTATCACGTATCTGCTGCGAAACAAGGGAGCCCAAATGACGAGAATATGCAGCAAATATTATGACAAACAGGCAGGAAAGTCAAATCCAAGCAATTGAGATTAAATTCTTGAGAAAGACGAGGCACGATGAAATACGAAATGAGTATGTGAGAAGGGAAATCGAGAGATTGGAAAAGAAAAACGAGGAGAATGAATTAAGACGACTCCCCTACTTCCACCTCATAAGCCACACATTCACAAGCAAAGATAAACTTATATAGAACAAAAGTTACATCTTTCGCAAACAGGTAGCAACACAGAGTTTTTCCTGTTATAATAATATCACCAACGCATCATTCAAACAGAACTTCACAGCCGTAACATTCCACGTAATTTCCATGGCTCTATAGGGGCAACATCACACGTGTTTGAAACTGGTTGAGGAAAAAAAAAATCAATGATATCTCCCATATTTTCCGGAATCACTTGACATGAACACCCGGTGTCTTTAAGACAGCAAACCAAGCGTGGTGGGTGAGCGGCAACGCTCTGGCCTCGCATCCGAAAGGACGTTGGTTTGAACCCCCAGCGATCCATCCAGATTTTGATTTTGCATGGTTTTCACGCACTCCAGCTGATTCCTTCCCGTTCCTATCCCCTAATGACTTCGAGGTCGACGAGGCGCAAAATCATAAGCAAAAAAGTAAAAAATAAATAAAAATAAAAAAGACAATCAAAGGATTTTATTCTTCCCGACAGTAATGATACTCCCGCCAACTAATAATTACGCTCTCTCCCTTTAAAAACAAAGCTCCCAGCATCTCCATTAGGGATCTATGGCTCGGCGATGGTACTCATTACAGCCACAAGAGGACTGTGGAAAGTAACGGGATTCTGTGCTGGTATTCGCCTGGAGTATGAAACCGAAGACCGGGCTGGAATTAGAACCCTCGAAGTCAGGACCGGGGGTTTTTTCTACTTAGTTTAACCGTAGGTTTGCGGCTCATTGATAAACATATCATTCGAGGCGGGCAGAGGTAATGCTGAAAACGAAATGGAAGTTACGAAGGAAATATCCTGCGGTTCTACTGTAGTGAATTCGATAAATCACAGAAAAAAGAAATCTGTATGCCATAGTCCGGGAATCGTACTACGTTCCTCTCTAATGCCTTTTCTAACGTTACCATTCACTCATCATAATCAAATTTGCCATTCTTCAGTGTTATACCTCTAATTTTAATATGGTGTTACGGCACGGGTGATTGCAGCTTTTGACTGCCCACAAGCTGAAATATATTTGAGCTACATTAGAAAGATATTACATAGCTGCACAACATTCCCAAAGAGGTCTTACAGAAATCTACCAGTAATGACAGACCGCTGAAAAATGTGAGCAGTGCCATAAAGACCATAAAGGATTATACGTACTTACAGATGCGAAACGGTATGTTTCAACGTAAAAAATCCGATTATTTAACAAATATCATCCACCAAATACAGTTGAATTAAAGTTAACTGGGAATCTCATTATTAGTGGGCAATCCTCGGTCTGGGCATTTTCGGTACTGCCAAACAGATTGCGGTTTTCGTAAGCTTACCGAATTTACTTCCGCCGATTATACGAGTATCGTATTTTAAAATTACTGTAGCATTTACGAACTCCTTCCCTTCCTTATCTTCCGGCTTCATTGACATCGACGTCGACAACCTGTACAGCTTAATTTAAAAAAAATAAAAACTACAATGGTGACCTTGATAAATAAAAGATGGCATGGTGTATTAGGATGTTTAATGGTATATGAAACTGCTAATCTTCCTAAAGTTTACTCATTTTCCATAGAGTTTGTTTTACAGTTGAAACGCGACAGCTGGATATTTTACCACAGAGCCTGTCTGAGGTAGAATGGGGGAATTTAAATATAGCCATCTGTCTCTGAAACGTGTACTCTGTATATTGAGTGTAGATTTTTTTTGCGAAAAAATAGTCTACTTGAGGGAGTAGTAATGAAAGACTGGAGACATTTGTATTCTGGTGCCGGCCAATTGTGGTCAACTGTTTCGTAGCCAAGGCTTGTAAACACTAAGTCTCCATCGGACGGACGAATCTCCTTCAACAAAGTCGTATGCATCACGTGACCATTTATCTTTTTCGTCAGAACACGACGCCTGAGAAATTTGTTTCGTCAGAGCGGAATTTTGTAAAAAAAAAAAATCGTGTTTTTATTCGAAAACGAAGGAAGCTTTCAATAGAAAGAAAAATTTATTATGCGGAAGGCCGGATAAAAACCTGAGGAAAAAACTAGCTAAATGTTTTGTATGGAGAGCGGGACTAAATGGGGCAGAAGCATGGACGCTACGCAAAGAAGATCTAAAGAGGCTGGAAGCTGTCGAAATGTGGATATGGAAGAGGATGGAGAAAATAAGTTGGAAAGACAAAGTAAGGAATGATGAAGTGCTGGAACGAATAGGAGAGGAAAGATCCCTTATAGAAACAGTACGGAACAGAAAAGGGAACTGGATCGGCCATGTGCTAAGGAATGAGTGCCTGATTAAAACTGCTCTGGAGGGGACTGTAAACGGAGGGACAAGAAGAGGTCGGCGAAGGAAGAAAATGATTGATGACGTCATGGTGAAAGGGAAATATAGAGAGACTAAGAGAATGGCGGAACAGAGGGAGGCGTGGAGGGCTGTCACTGTGCGTGGACCTGCTGTATAGCAGAGAACCCTTGATGATGATGTTTTAGTAGTTTACTTGCAGCATCTCAAGCACTATCTCAAAAGTTACGTCAGCCATTAAAAAAGGTACAGATCCGTATTCACGCTAAAGGAGAGAATGGCTACTGTTGCGATGACCTAGATGACACGTAAGAAGAGAAAGCCATTGGCCAGAGCCAACGAAAAATCATTTTTTGCTTTTTTTTTACTTATGATGGCTTTATGCCCCGTCGACGTCGAGGTTATTAGAGGCGAGATGGAAGTGAGGACAAGGAACGGGAAGGAATTCGGCGATGACCTTTTGAAGGAAACATCCCGTCATTCGCCTGGAGTGATTTGGGGAATCCATGAAAACCCAAATCTTGAAGCCCGGACGGGGATTCGAACCGGCGTCCTCCAGAATGCTAGGCCAGAACGTTAACCGTTCACCCACCACGCTCGGTAGGTTTTTTTTGTTTTTTTGTTTTTTTTTTGTTTTAAGGGAAGTGTGGTCAACTGTGGTATCTAAGCACTAAAACATCATGCCACCTTAGCTATGGTTGGGTTGAGTAGCTCTAATCTTATCAATCAAAATATAAAATCGTGATTAGCATACGCGATAACCTCGCGATATGCAAAATCGATAAAATAGTTGCTCTTACTGTTTTTGCGGATAAGAGAGTATTCTTCTCTCAAGGTTAAGGTTTATCCGCTGCTCTCGGATGAAGCCGCGTCCCAATGTTAGGTATTAATACTATTCCGCGCATCGTGGATACTATTTATTCCTGCTGAGGAAGCATCCGAGTGTAGTATTTTTCGTGCCGGCCTTGTCCCCCAAGGTTTTGGATATCTGCCTTCACAAACAGATAATTTTGTGCTGCAACCTCAGAGTTTTACTGTGCCTATTATGGTTAGGAAAATGTACCGCGCCGACATAAGATGACGGCAGTCTTCGGGCGAAACGTCGGTGATGGAAAATTTAACACAGCTGGAAATACGATACACAGAGAAAAACATAAAACAATTGTTGTATTATGGAGAATTGTTTCTCTACCATAAATTAACGACACTAAATGAAAAGGAAGTGCATTTAGTAGTAGCAGCGTACAGTAGACATGTATGCATTTAATAGTAACAGGGTACAGGAGTAGACACGCCATATAATGGAAACGTACATCTAATCAATTAACGTATAATCCATCGCCAGACCCTGCTTTTGCGTCAGTTACGAAGTGAATGGAAATTGAACAATCAACTCCACGGATTTTAGACAAAAATCTATTTTGTTGCCGATTGAAATAAATGAAAAAAAGTTGCATATATACGATTTTTGGGCATTTATGGTCGTTATTTGTAGTGCCTAAAAATACCTAAATTTTCGTTAGAACCTATTTTTGCCCATTATATCTACTTTTCTTTCCAGTATCAACAAAAGCATTTTTAACCAAAAAAAAACAAAAAAAAAAACAAATATTTTGCTAAATGTTTATTTCCAACAATTGAATTGAACCTAAATGGGATCATTGTCTCTCGGATACTGTTTGCTATTGGTCGCACAGAGACTGCGATGAGTCGTGTGCTCTCGTGAAGCATGAGTATGCCCCATGCACCTGCTTCTTTAAGGCCCATTTAGACGACCCGTCCTGGTCTCCCTAAAGCGTGGCCACGCCCCTTCGCCCTAAAAACGGGTCGTCTAAAGTGAGCTCCTGGTCACGTTTTTGCCGCTAGACCAGGTAGGGAGGTCGGGTGGAAATTCTATCCGATTTAGGGCGAAAGGGTGGGGGTAAGTCGGCCCCCACCACTCTGCCCTGAAAACTGGCCGTGTAAAGCCTCACACTGCCTGGTTCCCCGTTTTCTATTATTTTGATATGGATTCATCCGATAATCAAGAAAGAGAAGTACTGACAGAGTTACTGGAGGTGTAAAAGACCCACAAATTTTTATGGGACACCTCACATAGGGTTGCCAACTTATTTAGAGAAAAAAAAAGCATATTTGTCTTTTGAAGAGGAAAATAAAAATCATATGAAAGGGGGAAAAAATTTAGTTATTTATTGCCTTAAATAAATATATTTTCGGGCTTACTGGACTAGCTATTAATCGTTGGTTTCATTTCAGTGTTACAGGTGGAGCCACATTCTACATTTAGTATAACAAAAAAAGAATACTCATTTTTAAATTTAGGGACACTGTTTCTCCCTTCGCACCATACTGCAGTTGTTTCGTTTCATTATAAGCACTAACATGTCGTCCGTAAATTAACTGAATTGTATAGTTAACCATAAAGTATGAGGAAACAATTTACTTTTGGTAATGTTCAGAAATAACGGCGAGCGGACATGAGTCGACTGGGGTACAACAATATGAATGGTCCGCTATTATTGTCTCGACTCCGATCCGGTAATCAAAGGAGGCGAGCGATCAAAAAATCGCTGGCCGATAGGCACTTTTTCTTGCAGAAGATTGTGAAACTAGCAGACGAACATTCAGTTAAATGTGTTGTATTTCGCATAATTTATTCGTAGTAAAAAGTATAACAACCAAAAATAAAATATGGTACTTTATAATACAGTATGGTTGGCAACCCTAACCTCACACGCCCCCTGTCATAACAAAGACGCGAGAAATAAGGCATTTCAGCTGTCATCCGCTAGAAGATCCTGAAATCTTCACCATCCAACACATCTAAGAGTCTAAAGTGACTGAATACATGCCTTTGTAAATATAATTGCTTGGCACACGTCTTTTTTCTTTTTCCTAGGCTTTTCGCATAATGTCAAACCGTCAGGGTTACACCAACAATTTGTGGTTTTGATAAGTATGGGGCCGTATATATTTAATTTAGATATTAGAACTTTAATAAAATTTGTAAATAACTAATTTTATTACTAGTATTACTATTGAATGTAACGTGCAAATTTCAGAGCTAGACGGATATACGCGTGGTGGTAGGCCGCTAGTGCGGTAGTACCAGATCGGGCCGGCCGACGGGTCGTCTAAATGCAACACTCTGTCGACGGGAGCAAAGTGAAATCGGGAACGGGACAGGGTGATCGGGAACGGGTCGTCTAAATGGGCCTTTAATTAGAGGTGGATTAACGAGTTTCCCAATTTCCAAAGCATGGAAACAATAAATACTGCGACGCGTGCAACAAACAGGTGAGTAAAATGTGTTGAACAGTTTTCACGATTATACTAACAATACTATAATAGTGTAGGTCTAATTGCCGCACATGTAAGTTCATTAAGTTTTTATTGCAAAATAGTACAGACATCGTTCCACAGTATCGCAAAAGTGAAGTTCGCTTTTGGGCACGGATAATGAAGCACGCACAAGATTTTCCTAACGTCTACTAGCTCTGTCACTGTGCCTTTGTGTGGCCACTAGCTCGAAATCTTTAGTGTGATGTTGTTAAAAGACTACGCATTTATATCAGAAAAACATCAAATCTAAAAATAAAACACACACACACACTGTAAATTTAACATTTCGCACCTTCTGTACAAAACTGCTACACAGTTTAAATTGCATAAAGTAGATTTTAGATGGTTCGATTTGATTGTTCAAAAAAATTCGCGATTGTGTTTGATCAATAGTTTAACAAACCGAAAATTGTGGAATTTATAATTTGAGTATGTTAACATAATTATCTGCATTGTAAATTTATCTACGTATTTATAAATAATACAACGAAAATAATATACACACAGTAAAAATAGTAAAATATAATAGAAATGCACAGATTCTTACATCAGTTGAAAAAAATATCCAACAGATGTCTGTTCGAAATTTATTTCTCGAGCAGTAGGAAGTACCTGACAAACTATTTTAGGTGGCAGCAAGCTAAAATCAATTAAATTCAATAATGTTCTGCTGACCGAGCGTGGTGGTGTAACGGTTAGCTTCCTGGCCTCGCATTCGGGAGGACGCTCGTTCGAATCCCCGTCCGGGAATCCAGATTTGGGTTTTCCATGGTTTCCCCAAATCACTCCAGGCAAATGCCGGGATGCTTCCTTCAAAGGTCCATGGCCGAATTCCTTCCCATTCTTGACCCCCCTCCCCCCATCCTTTCCCGTCTCTAAAGACCTAGCTGTTAAGGGACGTTAAACAGGTAAAAAAAAATGTTCTTCTGAATTTTGCTTCTCGATGTTGCATTTTAAATTAACAAATTTTTATTGATGATATCTTATAAACATAATCACAATTTCGATAGCCTATTTTGACATTTTTAGAACTTATTTTGCATTGGAACAAAGCTTATTTTAGGTACTTAAATAATAAAGAATTAAGATCTAAATCTTCTATTTATAGTTATCTAACCTTAAAGGCTTCAAAAGATACAACGCAAGAGAGTTGTAACGCAGGAAATTATTTTAATTGATTAATAAGTAAATTTATTTGGGAAAAAAGGGTAAGATTTGTGATAGCTTAGTCTTACGATGCTCGCCATCAAAATTCTACATACGGGTTCTATTTGCTATGTGGCGAAATTTTAAGGACATTTAATGTTACTTCAGGTGTGGCAAATAGAACGGTCTGGTGGATCAGTGGTTATGATGTCTGACTGGAGATCGAAAGGTCCCCGGTTCAAATCCCTGTCTCGGCGGGGATTATCATAGGCACTTAACCCAGCCTTCACCTCTGGCAAAGATTGCTGTGTGATGTGAAGTACGCCAAACGCTTCCGTGTTTCGGATTCCACGTTAAACTGTAGGTCCATTGTTCCCAGTAGTATTACCGGGTTAGGTTAAGGCAGCTACCAATGAACCGGAAAGCGTAGCCAAAAGGAACCCTGTCACCAGGTCATTACGACCACAAGGAATTATAATTATCTAGCGAATCTTGCTGAAACTATGTTTCCGTGACGAATGCGAACAATGGAGCCTCACGGCATATTCACAAAAAGGAGTAAACATCAGGTTAAGTGCCTGTAAAAATTCTTGAACAGACCGGGATTTGAAGCGGACATCCTGAATTTTCAAGGCAGACTTTCGGATAAAAAAAATTAAAAAAATTATTTTTTAAAAATTGCTGCTTATTTTCATAAAAAATAAAGTTATCTAGTGCTATTAAATATATTAATCGTTGTTAGTTTTTTATTACAATTAAAATTGCACTACAGTTGAAGAGGCAAAAGAAATTATTGTTATGTTGGTTGTCCGGGTTGAACCGCGTCAATTTATAGAAACCTAACGTTTCGGCCATCATTTTGTGGCCTTCTTCTGAGGACTGTTACGGCTGGAACTGCTGCCGCCAATACATAGCATTGATAACATCGACAATGACCGCGGAAGACTGCGCACTCAAAAGAAGATATTCATAATTACATCTTAGGACTTTTTTTTCTTACTTTGATCTTTACACCTCGACGACGCCAAGGTCGTCAGCGAAAAAGGATTATGGGCAAGGAACGGAAAGGAACTCTGTCATGCAGTTCTAAAGGAACTGCCATTCGCCTGGAGTGATATCGGGGAACAATGGAAAACCGAAATCTGGAGAGCCGAACGAAGATTCGAACCACGTCCTCCGGAATGCGATGGCCGAGCGTTACCACTCACCCACTCGGTCCAGTATTGGCCAACATTGACTGAGGTAAGTGCAGCAAATTCTGTCTGCTCGGAGATATGCTAATCTCACTAGTGAGCTTATACTGAAAAGTCAGTTAAACGATCTATGCCTTAACACCTACAGGTGTTTTAATACTATACGCATAATTCATATGCCGATTAAAACTGGCATTCCACGGAGAACTAGAATAAATGGCTTTGTGAGATTGTGTAAGCAAATGAGGAGTGGTATCATGGACTGACCGGGATGCGATGGCGCGACCTCACGTTTCGCACGCCCGTGCATATCACGGAACGCTCCAAGGTGAGCAGGTGTGCGGGGAAACCTTGAGCTGTTGCATAATCAGCAATTTGTCCCCAGCGACCCCTCTTCCCCACTTCCAGATATCAGAAAAATAAGGAAAATAAAAACTAATAAGCAGGGATCGGACACACGGAAAATTGCGAAATTATCTCTCGTTAGCAGTCTTCGTTATTTTTATCCGTGTAGAATAATGAGCACCTGGGCTGTTGCGTAACGGAACTCGGGGGAGAGGGGTGGGGTGAGGGGAGGGGGTGAGGGGAGGGTGATTCCGTCTGATTGGTCGGGAGGCATCTTTTGAGAGAGGAGTGAGTGTATGTGTGACAGAATAGCGACGGATTTCCTGGAACAAGTTTTCCTTTGCAGAGATGATCCCTCTCTTTGATCTAAGACAACGTGACCAGGCGACGGGTGTCTCGCATGTTGTGTAATCACCTTCATCCTGGTAGTACGAATTTGGGAATGAAATGTGTTTCGCAAGATAAACTTCAAGGCCTAAAGAAAGGCTCTTAAGACCTGTACAAATCTGCTGATAATGAGAAATGAATATATATCAGTCGAAATGAAATTTTACTCTTTCAATAATACTTATTTCCTTGAATTCTATCTTTAAGTCTTGTCGACTTCGCGCCGTTGTTGGCGATCTAACAAAACGGACGTTACTGAATATGTGTTGCCATCTATAAGCAAATCTTGAAGGCTTTGTGTAAATACATATTTTTTTAATTAGTTGCTGATATATCGCTCCAATGCAAACCTTTTTTTATTTGTTTAGTGTCGTACGCGTTTCACCTCTCATCGAGGTATCACCAGCGACGAATCTGCATTAAATTTAACAAGTTAAATTATTTTGCGTAATTGTAAACATCTAACATTTCACGTTTGTTTACTACTTACTATTTACATTGATTAGTTAAGGTTTGTATCTACATATCTCCGCTTATTTCTCAAAGCATGCCCAGATTAGAGCCACTTGTCACAATTTTTGCAAGCTAGTAAGTAAACAGTGCGCTTAATCGCAAATCAATTGTTCCCAGTGGTCATCTTTTGTTTCGGTGTCACGGATTGTGTTAACAGCGCCAATTTTAAAAGTATGTGAATGAGTTTTGTTTCTCTTATTCTGCTTTCAGTTTGTGTGTATCGCGTGTGTGTGTTTAACAAATTGTTGTGTTTATTTAATTTTCATATCTGTCTGGTTATTGAGTGTTTATCAGCTTAAATAACGTTTGATTTGTGAGGTTTGCGTGATCGTTCAGTAGCTGTTTAGCACTAATTTTTCATTTCTGAGTGCGAAGGTGTTAAGCCCAAAGTCGCCGATTGCTAGAGTTGCAAAATAAATAAATGAAATCCTGCATCAACATTACACTTATTTTCTTTTATTGTTTTCTTGTGGAGTAGTTTTTTAATGGTTATTTCGCCCAGGTAACCAAGGAAAATCTAATGTGTCTAATGTAGTGTTAAACCATGCTGAAGACTTATTGATTGTTTCCGGAAGATTTTTTGTCTGTGACATATTGTGTGAACACGATAAAGGAGGAATATTTTTTTTTTATTGAGTATACCTTTGGTCGTTATACCCTTAAAGTTGTCTTTCTTTCCGTAAATCTCAAAATCGTCAATGTAGACTCTTTGACTTTCTAAAAGAATTTAGACAAACATGTGTCTTCTTTTTTTATGTCATAGATGAATGAATCCTGACACAGGAATCCTTGTTTACGAAGGGATGTTCAGTCAGGTGACGTGTTTGTTATCTTAGCGCCGTAGTCTGCATGGTGGTGGGATATCCTGCCCGCATGCGTAGCGGACCTGCAGTGCAGTGGGGTTCAGCACTCATTAAACCTCCACAACGTCCGCCATTCACTGGTCGAGCTGCAACGTATTGTGATTCTCCCGTTTTCACTACTCAGAGCTCGCAAAAAAACAAATGCGTTTGCACTGGTGTGCGGAAGTTGCCTTAGGTTAGTTCTTCCACCTAGTTTCGATTTGACGCGCATTCCGCTTCTGTAGTAGATAAATCTACAGTTTAATGTCGAACGACAGAGCGTCCTGGCCTAAACAAAGCAAAAGCCTTAAACTGATGGCAGCACCGGGGCTTCAACCCATGGATCATCGAATTTTCAAGGCAAGCGCTTAGCTAAGTCTGCACATAGTTTGTCGTGTACGGCGTCAACACCACGAAACTCCACGCGGAACTTTCCTATGCAACACTCCATTTAAAACTGAAGGTAAAGTTTGAAGCAATAGTGGCCTGCACGGTGGGCATGTCACAGATTCTCTTTCATTGCTTCAGCAAAAGAACTGAGGCTGATGGTCAGCACGCACTGTGCCATCTATGGAAAAATCCAGCTTCATCAGGATTTTAACACAGTCATTCATTTCGCTGCCAATGACTCCTCGGATTGAACTATGCTGCTGCACCTTACAGAACTTATTATAATCCTATGAAAACTACATTCAGAAATCCAGAAATTCCAGATTACGAGCAGATATCGAACAAAGTAACAAATACTGAACTAATAAAGTATGTATTAGTTTACTAACAAAAGTTTCAAACAGACGCATTCAAATCAAAATTCAGTTATGTTAAAATACTTAAGAGAAAATATGCGTAAATATACATCAATAAACGGTGGTCGGATAAGTAAACAACTTATTACTATAGCAAGGGAAACACCCATTTGATCTCTGGAACATTTGAGACTGACTTCGGGTTTACACACATATAACGCCATTGGTAGTATGAAAACAAGCCGGGAAGAAGTGTGTGAGGTATTTGAAGTGTCCTTGCGGATAAGCTGCAGATGAAACACAATCACGTGTAGAACTGATGCTGTTAGTTGACCGTATGCCTCTGGTATCTACGGTATTTCGCTATCATGCGCTTGTTACACCCCAAACGTGAAGGGTAAACTCGAAATAAGTTCACAATTTTAAAGTCACATCTGTTTTATATTATTTCAAAAGTTATTCTTCGCAAATCTCGGTACCAGAATTTAGATAAGGCAATCAGACTACATCTCCTCCGAAGATTTACAGGCAAAGTGCACTCACGAGAGAGAAATGATAGACTCTCACCTAGCCCGCTTAGGTGAAGTTTAGCTACGGCATGATCAAGACACACGAGGAGCCATTTCCTCACTCAACCGCGCCACTCAAGACCAGCTGGAAGATTTCTCACGAAACCACTATGGCTGTCCTCAACTTGCTGAGTCCGTTGGTTTTGTGTAAGACAGAAAAACACTTTAGAAATTAATATCTCGAAACGTACTTAATAGTTTAGCTTGTGACTAATATACGGGCTTCTTAGTAACTTGTTCCATCTGTTTAACACGTTCGTCGCCGCGTCACCCATATCTGGGTGCATACGGGTATGTTTCCGTGGGGTCCCCGTCACCCAAATATGGGTGACGCTCTTCATGTTCAAGTAAATAGGTTTTTTAAAGGAATTTAGTGGAATAGGCACTGAAACATAAATATAGCGTAAACAACACAAAAGTACTAAAAATATACATAGCACTATACTTTTTATTCATTTATATCTATGATAAAATATAACAATATACTATGGCGCATGGTGTTCGTTAAAACATACTAAACACATCTGAGGTGATTTTGTACAATTGGAACCATAGGTCGTAGCTTTTTTTACACTTTTTTCGCTTCTTGGCGTTCGGCAGTTCGCCTCTTCATCTGGTAACATATGGTGCAGATCCTTCTTACAGGCTTGCCCTGCTGTTTATTACGAATCTGTAAACTGTGGGCTATGTTCTTTGTTTTATTTCTATTACTTTCTGGCACAGCATTTTCCGAGGATTTGGGCCCAGCGAGATACTCAGCCGAATCACGCTGGGCGACGAACCTGTTAAACTTGGTTCGGTGCACAAAAAGGTTTCTACTAAATTAATTCTAAATTCTCTTACGTTATGATTTGGCGCCTTTGTCGACAATCCCTACAATGCCTTGAACGTTCTACAGAAACCAACATATATTTTTAACCCTCTCGATTTCATATATCCCCTGGAATTAATTTCTTGTTTCTACATTCTTTAGTTTATATTTTGATTTTTTTATTAAAAATGTCACTTATACTTTCCCTAATTGCTTGATTTTATATTAAAAATTTGCTAGAGGATGCTGACTATTCCTGGTGATAAAAACTATGCTGTAACTTTTTGCGTTTACTAGTTATTTCAAATTTTATGGTTCGACGCCCCTCTGACCGCATGGTTCATAGACATCACAAATCTAAATATCTCCTAAAATAAATTTTTCTAGATATGATAAATACAGTAAAAACACTTTAAAATGCTTCTCAGAAAGAGTTTTAACTGTGAAAATGAATGCAAGAAAATCCGTTATGGCTGCTAAACTACTTTGACTAAGATTTCTATTCTCCTCATAGGCAGCCCTGAAATCGAACTAAAAAGTATGTTACCTCTGGGCAAGTTTATAGATACATTACACACGCATGTACGAAGTTGCTTGTAACAAGTCTCCAGAAAGGGTCGATCAACATGCCCGCAGTTTGTTGAAGTTATTATCAAACAGAAAAATATTTATAGTTATGCCAATATTTCGCTTTATTGTGGAATCTGATCTGGGCCTATTATGATATTTCATAATAATTCAGAGCGATCTGGTTACTGGAGTCTGAATTGCCCCGGTAGCCGGTTTTAGCGTGCTTCACATATACACAGGAAGCTATGCCACAGATTAGTCAGTTTACGACACACTGGAAACACCATTTAAAGCGGGCAGCCGTATAGTACTCACACTGCTCAGAATCTCTCTCTTCACATAGCCTATTAAAACTTTCTGCAGCCTTTATATAAAGCATGTTCCGATAGAAGCTGAAAAGTGTTTTACGAACTCCTAAACTTTTAATCCCGCCCTAAACGGATTTCTGCTTCACAACTCAGTTTCCTTCGCAAAATAATATTTATTACTAGGCTTACCTCATATAGAAAAAAAACTATATATTTGTTGATGTTGTATCTATTCGGAAATCAACTAGCATTTAATATAAGCAGTTATGTATGTATCAGGTGAACGTGTATTTAGTTTCAGGAATAATACCATGTTTCGTACGCTGTATCTGAGATTACTGATGCGTGGTATCTTGACAGCATGTTTTACTACAGACAGTAGTAAAACATTCTTGACTTTATCATGCTGTGAACTGTTAAGTAAATCCATGTGACGTTGTTCGATTTGGCAGCATGTTGTTCAAAGATATTATACAGCAATCAAATGCGAAACAATCGCCATAATATCATTAGAGCAGCGGTTCCCAACCTTTATTGGTACACGACCCACTTTTAAGTAAAAAAAAAAATTTCGTGACCCACCTAATATGAGAGTGTATCTAATATCAGAATAGGAACTGTTGTATGACCTCGATACGCTATCGACTATCCTATCCTACGGAAAGGCAAATTTTCGTACAGAGGATATATTCTGTCAACAAAAACAAGAATTGATAATCCATAATACAAGAAACATATTACAGGCCGGGAGGTGGCTGCACAGACCATAACCTAATCAAGTTGACTGATGAAATTCCATGATTAATCACTTTAAATCTACTCTCGGTCAAAACTAAACGCACACAAAACTCACCCTGACAAAGCAGATTAAGACTTTCAATCAAAGACTTTGGTTTCGATTCAAGAGTAAACAAGAAAATGACAATGAGAGAAGCGGGATGGGAGAGGGGGTGTTCAGGGGTTGCCATAACGATTGAGCGATTGCTGCCGCTGCTATATCTCACAACGTGGTTATTGCATCTAGACAAATATGCGACTGGGTTGCAGACTTCCTGAAGGGCAGAACACAGTGTGTAGTTCTCGACGGTGAGCGTTCATCACTTAATGAAGTGGGGTCTGGAGTTCCCCAGGGAAGCGTGTTAGGGCCTCTGTTGTTTCTCATATACATCAATGATCTATGCGACATAATAGGGGGAATGAAAAGATTATTTGCCGATGATGCTATAATTTATCGCGAAATCAAAACCCTGGACGACTGCGCTTTGTTACAAGACGATATTACGAAAATAATTGCGTGGTGTAAAGATTGGCAGTTGGAGTTAAACGCTAAAAAGTGCCAAGTCATGCGTGTGAGTAAAAAGGTGACACCATTTAACTATGAATATACGATTAATGACACTGTCCTTAGAACGGTAGATTCCGCTAAATACCTAGGGGTAACAATTCGTAATAATTTGTCGTGGAATGAGCATATTGAGAATGTAATGGGGAAAGCAAATCGTATACTCCGATTTCTAGGTCGTAATTTAAATCAATGCACTCAGGAAGTTAAATCGATTGTATACAAGTCACTAGTACGTCCTCACTTAGAGTATTGTTGTTCTGTATGGGGTCCCCATCAAAAGGGGTTAATGGAGGCTTTAGAGAAGGTCCAAAGAAGAGCCGCCCGATTCGTGACAGGTATATATAGTTGGAGGGAAAGCGTAAGTGCGATGTTGAAGGAGTTAGGTTGGGAAGACCTGGAACACCGAAGGCGTTGCTCTCGACGGAAGCTAATTGAAAAATTCACGACAGATGTATTTCGGAATGACAGTCAGCAAATATTGCTACCAGCAACATTCATATCTCGAAATGACCGTGAAAATAAGATAAGAGAAATCAGGGCCAGAACCGATTCATTTCTGTACTCATTTTTCCCACGAGCGATTAGGGAATGGAATAGAAAGGATTTACCGGGCGAGTAAACTTAAAATCCGACAGGAGTAGCTTTCGATAAAGCACTCCAGCCATCCTGATCTGGGTTTTCCATGGTTTTCCCAGATCACTCCACGCGAATGCGGGGATGGTTCCTCACAATAGCCCATGGGCACCTCCTGCCATATCCCTTATAACCCTTCCAAACCATAACCCTTCTCGATAGGTGCTATGCACCCTCCGCCACACACTTTTAGTGAATCGCGGAGTAATGATAATAATAAAAAAAATACCAACTGACTGTTTAAGAAAACTTTTTTTTCTCACAAAGCTTTAATTTAAGCTAATAGCTTTCATGATTATTGCACTTGTAAAATGTTGTGATATATTTTTTAAATAGATGAAATAAAAGATATATTTTTTGTGATAAAAACCGCGATTGTTCCGCGACCCACTAGTGGGTCGCGACCCATAGGTTGGGAACCGCTGCATTAGAGCTCTTATCTGCTTTTATCGTGTGTTCTTTTTCCTTTCCGTTTTGGACTCTATAGACCACGTGGTTCCTAACTCTGACGAGCTTTCTTTTTGGACCAATACTCTTTCATCGTTGCACTGTAGTTATCTTCTCTTTCTTGGGTCCATTTCACTCCAGATCCAGGGCTTGGTGTTTCGGCTGTTAGTGTCTGGAGAGAATGTGATGCTTCAATCAATGTTCTGTAGGTATCCCTGCTGTAAAAGTCATTGGGCTCTACTCCCAGTTGCTCCAGATCTTTTCTGACTAACCTTATCCATTTTGTGTTCTCTAGAGATGGTGTTGAAGTTTTTCGAGGTGAGTCTATGATTGTCCATCCGAACTATGTGACTATAGAACATTAATCTCCTTTTTTTCATGGCTGTTGTGATGCTCTCCAGTTGTTGGTATAGTTCCTTATTATGCCTGAGTCTGTGTTTTCCTTCTTCTTTGGCAGGACCCATGATTTTTCTCAAGATCTTACGTTCCTTTAGTTCCACTTTTCTGAGTTGTCCCTTTCTAACCATGTTCAAGCACTCTGATGCATACAGTACTGATGGCTGTACTACAGTATTACAGTGCCTGAGTTTGAGGTTAAGGGAGGGAGATTTACATCCATACATGTTCTTACAAGCGCCGCATGTTCTCTCAAGTCTGGCACATCTGTAATCCATGGCTAAGTCCTCATTGATGTTATCCATTCTCCAAGATATTTGAAGGCTTAAGTCCTTCGTATCATTGCATTTCCTAGTGGGATTAAGTTTGGTGCATTTCAGATGTTAGTGATGAACTCAGTTTTGTTTGTGGAGATCTTCAACCCTACTTTAGCTGCTATGTTGTTGAGGGATGATAGTGTTCTAATTTCTTAAAAGATAGTTTTTTGATGCAGCCAGTTCTTCAAAACTAATTTAATAGGGCAGCTAAACCAATATTGATGAAAACTTCAAAGTATTTATTACACTCGATAGTAAGAATAATAATTAAATTTTAAGCATTTGATGCGACGGCATCTGGTAATAACGCGATACGTGTGCTGATGTCGTGTTTGTCGTTTGGTAATATCATGATAATTTTTTAAATTGCACTATGCAGATATAAATCCCTAACAATCCCTAACAATGTGACTAAAGGCTTTGGCAGTTTTGTAGGATTTACAACAAAACTGACTCCACTTTTGTAACATAGATCTTTCTAGAGCTGCAGACTTGTTACTAAGTCATAGAAGTTAACAGTTTTTTAATTTGTTGTAACGGCTGGACTCATCGGAAACACTCCAGCTGACCTTACCTACAGATCACATTTTTTTTTTCAATCACCACTAACAACGAAATCGATCATGGCCGTTTGAAGGAACCATCATATCATTAGACTGGTGTGATTTCGAGCTCATGGAAAACCGAAATTTGGACGTTAATTGTTCCCATTCCACGCTGAACGGACAGCATCCAGACTAGTGGAAAATCCAAATCAGTGTCTTTCAATGTGGTATCAAGCCATACTGCACTACTGGGAACACACAATTGAAATCAGCCATGACCTACGCCGACATCAAAACACCTGCTCAGTGAGAGAAGCCTTACTGCCGAGCCGATTATCCAAGTGATTTGTTTTACAACATATTTACAGTTTACTGTGCTTTGTTTATGATCATTTTCAAATCTTATTTACAAAAGAAATTGGTTTTTTATTTTTGTATAATGCATCAGTAATATGTTGAAATGGTTTACTATTAATTTAATTGCGATGGAGCTAACGCTCCGGTGGCAATTCTCCTAGTCACCTAATTATCCCTTTACCACTCGCTTTTGCATGATATCGAGCGCTAGCTTATGGTCATGGTCGCCTTTCCTCTCCCATGCACTATTACTAATTGTTTGACCAATATCCCTCCAAGCCCCATCACCAAAATATGCCCTGTACATTCCCAGCACTCTCTTCACCCTCCTCCTTTCCTCCAATGAGTATCAATCCAGATCCTTTATCATATCAGTTACTGACTGGGTCCTGCAAAAATTTAAACAAACAAATCTAGCTGCTCTTCTTTGCACACCTTCCAACTCTTGTTTTTGATAACCAAAATGTGGGTCCCAAACTACACCACCATATTCAACCAAAGCTTATTAACCCAACTCCCTAACTTTTCTGGTACATCCTCTCATTACTCTCTCGAGTAAATGGAGGATTTTGTAACCTTTTCCTCCCACCTGCTCAATGTGCTCTGCCCAGTTGAGTTTGTTATCAAACGTTATGCCTAGATATTTACACTTCAAGCTTTCAACAAGCAATTCTGACCCCATTCTATAATCATAATTAATCTTTAGCTTTTTATCTGTATTCGTAATAAGCTGACTCTCCTCGGGATTTATCTTCGTTCCATGCTGACCTACCCATTTAGATATTCTATCCAGGTCACCCTGCAGCTGTTAACAGTCTTCACCTGTTTTGATCCTATTGTATACCATTATATCATCTCGAAAATACATAGATTCTGACTGTAACCCATCGACACAGTGATGGTAAGGTCACTCACTCACCTCAATAGCTATTGGCTGGAGAATGGTGTCACGTGTCAGCCTTCGCTCGCAAAACAGCGACCAGAGATACAATTAGAAGAAATTCCTGGTTATATCCACAATTTAATAGCAACTGCTACCAAATTAATTGCCGTAACACACACACTAAGTTTGTGTTTAGTAGCATTTCATAGTTTAAAAAATATCGTTAAACTTTACGTCTGAAAAAACGTGGATCTGCTTTTGGGTAACATGTTGCTAATGAAAACAACTTAAAAAAAACTTTTAAAACATTACGTTACTGACGGTCTCTGCTGTAACCACGAATGCCAATTGTCATTAAGGCTTGGGATAAATTTCAATTTAATTAAATCTTTAACTAATTTTGTTGCCTGACCAAAATTTATGCATTACGGTTTATTTGCTTTTTAGGTATTTTACTGACGACTTTCGTTAATGTTCATTCTTTATGTTCGCTGTACGTAAGTTATTAGGATTTAACAAGTGGACATCAGAACAAATATGTTACCTAATCAACTATTCTGGCAATTAATTTCTTCGGAGTCGCTCAACTGTTTAATAATATGGATCTTGTATTAAGTTCTCTGGCCGTTACAGATACTGTGACCAATTATTACATTATGAGTGTTTGCCCCGTTTCAGTAAAAAACAACGTGATGCTTAACCACGGAGATACCAGACCGCTCAAATTTACGGAACTTACAAATAAGTACAAACCATTGTCCTATGACAAATATTTAATGAACTTTTAATTCACAATAATAAATAGTGATGTCAATAATCGAGATAAAAACTATCCTATTTTTTAAGTTGAACCAAATTACACACAGTAAGCAATTTAATTAAATATTATTATTACCAATGAGCAACGAGGCAACGAAAATAGGAATATTACGTTCAATAATTAATCACCACATAGGAGTGATCATCCTCTTCGACTTCTTTTCGTTAGTGACGCTAGTTTCAGCAGATCATAAAGCGCGCCTTGCTTTAGCAGCTTCACCCTCATCTCCATAAAGTCCCGCTAGCTGGTCCGGGTGATATTCATCGCTGCTCATGCTATCTTAATATCGCTTTATTACCTGGTCAATACCACACGCTGGCACTTCATATCAGGCATAAGGGCGTGGGAAAATTTTCTTTCGTAGTGAAGGGTGTAAGGGATTGTAATAAATTGCCAAGAATATTGATGAATAATTTACCAATAACACTGAAAGTATTTAAAGTACAAATTAGCTAAGGGCAAAAGTAGGTTGGAAGAGGAAAGGATAAAGATGGCTGTGTAGGGAGATTGCCACCGGACCGTGCGCTCCATCACAATTTTAGGGAGCGTCCATCAACCACGCAGCTCCATTTCGGCCTCCTGTGAACACCCCCCCCCCCCCCCCCCCCTCACGTAGCACGTAGATTTTTTTCCCTTTTGATTCAAGAAGACGTTTTTTACTGTTTCCTGCTGTCAGACTATTGTAAATTGCATACAGAGATAATTATTTGAGGGAAATAAATATTCACACGCTGTTGTGTGTTCTGTTCCTCATATTAACTGTGAAAAATGTTTTGAAAGGAAAGCTACGTGGCTTGGGTCGGAAACCCCCCCCCCATGTAGCCCAGCGTAGCGTTCCCCTGTACCGAGCCACTTAACGGATCTCAGCTACTCCTGGATTTTGAAGCCCCACAACAAAACTCTGCTACAGCACGACCCCGACCTTAAGTGCTCTCGCACATTATTAACAATTAACTAATTGCGACGGAAATTATTTGCCGATGATAGCTTCCCTGCTTTTGCATTTAATGAATATTTGTTTAAAATTCTTTCAGTGTTTATAGTACTGCAATTCAGCATGTTTATAGGTAATTTATTCAAAACCCTAACTCCCTTACCTACAAGTGAAAACTTTGTCGATCTCTTACGCCTGAAATCAAAAGCTTGTTTGGAATATGTTCATCTCTTGCCTTCTACGCACTACTACAAATTCTTTCACCAATATCCATCCAGGACTCGTCGCTTCTACACTTCCTTCGCCGCCACCGGTCTTCAAATGACTCCCAACCCAGCTTCTTTATCGTATCAGTTTTTTGGTTGTAGCTTTACGCTTCGTCGCCGTCGAGGTCATTAGAGACGGGAAAGGACAGGAAGGTATTCGGCCATGACCTTTTGAAGGAACCATCCCAACATTCGCCTGAAGTAATGTGGATAGCCAGACGGGGATTCGAACGCAAGTCTTTCCGAATGCGAGCCCACTGCGTTAGCGCTCACCCAACACACTCTATTTTATGAAGTCAGTTACAGATTGCGTTGTGCGATAATCTAGCTGCTCACTTTGCACGTGGTCTGACTCGTGTATTAGACAGCTGTAATGTGGGTCCTTTACCTCCCACCATTCTCGAGCGATGGTGTAGTTTTTACTACCCTCAAATCCCCACAAAGTAAATGATTATGAGACTAGAAACAAGCAACCATTTCCCCAGATCTTCTGTTTAGGGTTTTTTTTTTTTTTTTTTGGTAGCGGATTTGTAGAGTATATGTGAATTTGATGTGAGTAGCTTTGGCTTTTAATTACGACAATATCAATGTCACTCCGTTTAGAAAAATAACTTGAAAATGTATCATAACGTGCGTGAATAGTGGCAACATAACCGTTTCATAGGTAAAAATACACTCAAAATAAAATATTAAAAAACCCTTAAAAAATTACAAGTTATGAACTGTATGACATCCGAATAAGATACTTGGAAGAAAGGTAATATGCACGTGTTCCTTTGACATACGTTCAAACTACATAACGATCTCAGTAACGCAATGCGAAGGATGGAAAACACAGCAAAAATTTCAAATTGAAAATTTCAGAATCATTTCAATTGATAGGTCGTTGGTGAAAAATTACATACAGGTTACTTATAATTTTATGATAATGCTATTCTAATTACAGAGGCGGCACTATAACACGCAATAAGCGGGTCTTTTATTGTTTCTCCATGACTCTATGAGGATAACACAAACAGAGAAGACCATCTTGTGACACCTGCAATTCACAAACTCATTCTGTTTACTCCTCTTCGCTTGCTAAACATAATTTTCTGCTGTACAACATTAAAATAGATGCGTCAGCTTGGAGAAGAGAGAGTCAAACAAATTAAGGCAAAGGTATATGTCATCAACACAGATCGCTTAGACCAGGTGTGTGAAAATATGGCGGAGACAAGATTGACGCTCGCGGTAGGCAGTTGGTCGTTCCCGAGGACGGTGAGAAAGTTTCAATATGTTTGTAAACAACAGTAATCTGTAAAGTTGCATTCGAAGCAGCCTCCTCGAAAATGACTAACGCCAATACTTTTTGATAGTTAAACAAATTTCCTGTTAAGTTTTTTTTTTTTTTTTCGTATGCTGCGAGCACATCCATTAGCAACTTTCCATAAATCAAATGACCATTTCGTCTACTTCTTAACAACTTAGCTCAATAAACGCTAATACAAAACTCCCAGTAGTTTTTTCTTGTTTTTTTTTGCTCATGGCTTTACTACTTTACGACGTCGAAGTAATTGGAGGCGGCAAGGAACTGGAAGGAATTAGGCCATGGCGGTTTGAAGGAATCGTCCCAGTATTCGGCTGGAGTGATATGGAGAAACCATGGAAAACCAAAATCTGGATGCCCGGACGGGGATTCGAACCTGCATCCTACCGAATGCCAGTCCCGGCTTTTTTTTTTTTTTTTACTTATGCTTTATACCTCATCAACGTCAAGGTCATTAGAGGCGGGATGGGACTGGAGACAAGATCTGGAAGCAATTCGGCAGTGGCCTTTTGAAGGAAGCATCCCGGCATTCGCCTGGAGTGATTTGGGGAAACCATGGAAAACCCAAATTTGGATGCCCAGACAGGGATTCGAACCGGCGTCCTCCCAACGGTTTAACCGCTCACCCAGCAGACTCTGTAGAGATCAGCGTGTGATATGTGAATCATGTTGGACTATCATGTGTGAAGAAGAACAGCAGAGACAAACACGCTAGACGGTCTCTTATCATTACAGACGAACCACCATTGACAATGTCGTATCCACTACAGCGTTTAGACATTTCGGAGACTTTAAGGATTTAATTTAGGCCCCTGTACACATTTTGCTGTCTATAATTCGTGTATTACCGCATCTGCTACTTTACTAGCCAAATCGCGGATGAACATAATTTCTCTAAACCTGCTGTTGAATGTCTTGGCGACTATGTAGTCGGTGCTCATTTGTCTACAGTATGTTAAAGTTATAAGGGTCATAGGTTTTTTATTGGCAACTTGTTTTGTAACGATTACTGTAAAGAGAGATACATCAATCTATAACTGTCAATGACGTTATCCGCGCCGTATTAGTAAAAAGTGAACTGCATTTTGAGATGCGGCAATACGTGATGACAATCATCAATTTGGGAGGAAAACTTTCTGCTGTGTAAACTCAACAATTTTGCAAGGCATTTTGACACAACACACTGTACCAAAGTTTGGATATTAAGCGTTCTGAACCTTGAACAATGGCTGCAGTTGTCGGCGTCATATGAGACTGGTCTGACGCGCAGAGCTGTTCAAAATCCGAGTGACCGCGGAGCTGAGCACACCTTAAATAATAATAAAATAAAAAAAGCTTTTTAATGTAAAATGTTTTTATAACGGACTAAAAAGTATAAAATAATTTATCTAATCCTTATGAAGGATAAAACCACTTACAGATTTCTAACTTCTTCTAAATTGCACTCAAACTTATACTTGAAAATTTTTGATAGCTATTAAATTACTTGTAAGATTGATGACGAAAAACATTGGGCGCATGTAACAGATAATTGATGCATTAAAAGCTCTACTAACAATTTTATTGCACCGCAAATAATGTGAACTGATAAGTAAGTTCTTTCATTGATAGCTACTCTCTACACTTCTTGCATGCGCCCAATGTTTTTCGTTATTGTTACTTGACTCGGTAGGATATATCTATTTGCTAAATGTATCCAGATACCGCAGTCTTTAACTATTAACCTACCTGTCTTCCTCTAAAAAAGAGAACCACAACACCGCACTAGAGCTTCGTCAAAATCTCCACACACCGGGAACCGCTATGCGCTCACAGTTAGTTACAATATTCATTATTCTTATACATTCTTCTTAGAGGAGAACATTTTCCACCCCTTTTGCTTCCTTTAAAATATTAATCACTATCAGATACGCTCTAGCCTACCAATTCACGTTTTTCTTTAAATGCTCTAATCAACTAATTTACTCCTGATCATCTAGTCGCCTTTCATACTTATGACCTCCATCGCGTCTCCGTTTGAATAACGCAAAGCTTCTGACACAACGCGCTTTGCTCACTCATTTTGTCACTAGCACGTAATAGTTACTACATAAGATAATAGATTTTTGATTCTGTTCATTAGTCAGCTTCAAATCATGCTGCAGATACGTTCGAGCTACTATCTTTCTCTTTACTGATAAGGAAATCATCGACTTTTTCGTAGCTATGTAGGAGATGTACCTGCGGTATTCTAAACCGAGTTCTGATAAACTACTGGAAATGTCATTCGGCATCATAAAAAGGGCCTGGTACGGAGCCCTCTGATAATACAAATGTTACAACCTCAGCTCCACGTATTTGCATTTCTAGAGGCCACAGCTGTTCCCTAAAATCAGGATACCACAAAAACAAGAACCGAATTACTTTGTCATTCAGTGTTCACTGAATTTTTGGGGGTGTGTTTTATGGGACACACAATTAAAATTTGTTGTTAAGACAGATGGAGCAGCTAGTGTTGTGCTCCGACATTAGGGAGACTGGTCGTACTTACTGTGATATTCCACTGGAATGTTTGGCGTCAAGCACGAGAAGGTGGATTTTCCCGCATCGGAGCGTCGTGTTATTATATAGTGGCTATCCTTGAGGTATTACGAGCGACGCGTACCTGCCTGGGCAGGAGGTAAGCACATTGAGCAAGCAAACACTAATAAACACCTCCGTCGCGTCTCCGTTTGAATCTCGAACATACCGCACGAGTTAATGCTTCTGACACAACGTGCTTTGCACAAAATACTCTGTATCTATTGCGTATATCAGTTAACACATTGATGTAGAATTCGAATTTTTCTTCGTTATGGCTTTTCGTCATTAGAGGTCATTAGAGGGCGGAAAAGGCTGAGTGCAAAGAACGGGAAGGAATTCGGCCATGGCCTCTTGAAGTGATCATACCGGCATTTGATGGCATGATGATGGCCTGACGAGGATTCGAATTCGCGTCCTCCTGGTTGCGAGACCACAGAGTAACCACGTGACAATTTATGTCATTCACAGATTTGTTTCAGTTAAAAAGTTGTAATTGTTGAAATTACTTTCATCTAAAAGAAAACGAGTATAAAAGATTTTAGTATTAGTTGTTTAAATATAGGATATAGTCAATACTGGAAACATATTTCAAGTTCTTACGTATATTCTATAAATGAACGTGGCAAAAAAATGTATAAGACTAAAATTTTGATGGCTGCTCAATGCTCATATCTTTGTTTTCAGAACCAACGAGTTAGAAGCTTGTGAGAAACTTATACAGACAACAGTAAGACAGCGAAAAAAAAATTAAAAATGGAATTTTGTAAAACCCCAATAACCGACTGATTATTTATAAAAAAAAAAGACTGACATAACTTTTTTTAAAAATAACGTAATGACTGTGTAGATCACAATGTACTCAATACTACATGGACGCGCGACTTCATCCATGTGGAATTCAATATTTGTCGCTGTCAATTCACTGATAGTGTGTTGTATAGAAAAAGCAGTGGGGCAGCCATGGATTTTCTTCTTTTTGAATTTGCTCCTCTGCTACATTTAAATTGTACGTAAACGCATTAAACACGATTGCGCACGTCATCTGTTTATATCACCCGTTGAATCTGTCACTACTGTCGACAGTTATGATTGGCCCATAGGAACTCTTCAGTATAGTTCGAAAACCTACTCTGCGAGCGACACCTACTGTACATACAGATGTGCTGAATGTCATATCTACGAACAGATTGCTTTATTTGTACGTATGTAAACTACCACATAAAATTCCTTACAAAATCACAAAATTGGCCTCGTATAACAGTTTCACAATCTAAACACACCTTCACCAGTTAAAAATCTTTACATTTTTCATCTGTTGGCAAGTGACTCAACAATTTAACGAGCATAGTGGGTGATCGGTTAACGTTCTGGCCTCGCATTCGGGAGGACGCTGGTTCGAATCCCCGTCCGGGCATCCAGATATGGGTTTTCCATTAGATGATTCCTTCAAAAGGCCATAGCCAAATTCATTCCCGTTCCTTGTCCCCAGTCCCATCCCGCCTCTAATCTCCTCGGCGAGACGTAAAAAAAGGGGTCAATTATTATATTTTTTTTTTTTTTTGCTGTCATCAGTCTTTCGACTGGTTTGATGCAATCCTCCATCACTTCCTATCCTGTGCTAACCTCTTCATCTCTACATATTCCTTACAACCTTCATCCTCAATTATCTGCTTCATATATTCTAATCTCTGTCTTCCTCTACAGTTCTTACCTTCGACTGTTCCCTCCACCAGCAAATTAACCAATCCAGCATGTCTCAAAATATGACCTCTTCTTTCTGTACAGTTGAGGAAAAGAAAAATACATGTCCCTACACGAAAAAAAAAAATCAAGCACAAAGTTATTTTATGCTTGCATAGATTTTATGATAGTTACTTTGAGAAATTGTTAGTACACAAACAATTTAATTATCAGCGTGCTACATTTAGTTAAAGCCCATGCTCCGGAATATTTACACTTGTGTTACGTAGATTTCTTGATATTCTGTTAGGCAACTATTGAACGTGTCTGGATAGATAATATATTTTACGTTAGTGACATATGCTATCACTATGTCTGCGTTTCGTTGAAATCTATTCAATAGTTTTTGCTCGATGCATGCGCAGAAAGATAAAAATACCAAATTTACTGTTTTTGTTTCTATATCGTTGAGAAATTTGACTCTAATTGGGATGAATAATAGAGTATGGGTTAACTGATGAAGTAATGTGAAGTTTCGCTGACATTCGATCATAAGTTTTTGCAGAATGTAGGTAAAGACAGACAAAAATTCAAAATTTTACTGTTTTGGTCTGTCTATTGCTCATTGCAATTACTCTCATTTTTTTTAAAATAAATTTCATGTTGAGAATCCGATTCGTCGCATCCCCAACATTTACACTATTGGAGGACACCGCGTTGCCATCTATCAGCGAAACGTGGAACTGTGTTCTGTGTGTGGAATGTGTATTTGTGTTTGTGAAAGGAAGAGCCTATGAGGCAGCGACTGATAACTGTTCCAGCATTTGTCTTGATGATCGCTGGAGGAGAACGAGCTTAACAACGCAATTAGAAATGAGCATACTCAAATATTTAAAATTTATCCCGAGTATATCATGAAACAACTACGAAAACTTAAAGAGGGTGTTGTAGATAATATTACTACAGATGTCTTAAAGATCGCAGGATCTGACATTGTACCTTGTCTTGAATATTATTCAAATTGAGTCTGGATACTTGCTGCTTACGAGAGTACTGGAAAAGTGCGACAGTAGTGCTGGTACTTAAAGGAGGTATGAGAAAAAGAGTCGAAAATTATAGGCCAATCAGTTTGAGATCAGTGGTAGGTAAATTAATGGAGAGTTTGATATGCAACCACATCAGAAATATATGTGAGGAACGTAAGTGGTTTTCAAGCAGGCAGCATGGGTTCAGGCAAGGATATTCATTCGAATCTCAGTTGGTGGAATATATGCAAGATATTTCGGATGAAATGAACAAGGGAGGCTAATGCAATAGATTTTTCAAAGGCCTTTGTCAGAGCCATAAAATGGTAGTAAATAAGGTAAAAACTATTGGTGTGGATGAAAAAGTGATTTGCTGCGTAGAAAATTTTTTAAAACCTACAAAACGAAAAATTAGGGTAGGAAATGCAGTATCAAAAGAAGCGGAAGTAAAAATGGAAGTGCCTCATGGTAGCGTATTGGGACCATTGCTATTCATTATTCTAATGAATAATAGTGTTGATGGAAGGATCAAAACGGTAGAGGACTGTAAACAGTTGCAGGGTGATCTGGACAGGATATCTAGTTGCGTTGGTAAACATGGGATGAAGATGCAAAGAAGAGTCAGCTTATTAGATACACAAATAAAAAACAAAAGGTTAATTATGAATATAAGGTGGGGAATGAATTGATTGTTGAAGACTTAAAATGTAAATATTTTGACATTACATTTAATAACAAGCTTAATTTGGCAGGACAAATTGGATAGGTAGTAAGAAAAGGTTTCAAAATTCTGCTATTGTTGGAAAGAGTGAAGCGGGAATATACGAAAAAAGTAAGGGAATTGGGTTACAAAACCTTTGGGAGACCATTGCTTGAATATGGTGGTGTAGTATGGCACCCACATTTTTGAGTATCAAAAGTATCAAATACAGGAGTTGGGGATGGTGCAATAAAAGGCTACTAGATTTGTTTCTGGAAATTACCGCAGAACGAAATCAGTAACTGATATGATAAAAGAGCTGGAATGGGATTCACTGGTCACAGGAGTGTACAAGGCGTATGTTGGTGATAAGGCAAGGAAAGATATTGGTGTAAGAATTGAAAGTAGTGCATGGAAGGGAAAATATGACCATGACCACAAGCTGGCACTCGATTTCTGGCACAATGGCGTAGGAAGATTCTCTTTTTATGTAAGGGTGTCAGGGATTGGAATAAATTACCAAGAGAAATGATCAATAATTTACCAAAAGCGTTGAAAGAATTTAGTTTAAATTGGTAGAAGCCAAATGTAGGTGGGTGCAGGAAAGGGGGAAAGTTAGTGTGTAGGGAAATTGGCACCGGAGCCTGTGCTCCATTGCAATGAAACTAAATCGCCTAATAGCCGGTACGTGGGGACCAGGACTGATGCCAGTCCAGTGTGTGGCGCAGGCACTCTGAGGATCGATGTTTGTATTATTTTGCTATATGTAGAACTTCGGAGCCAAATGCTTGTCGTGTTTAACGCAAAGCTGTCTTCCCAGTTGCTACACCAGTTTGGAAAAACGTTCGCTCCAACTGCCGCTTAAACATGTAACAGTCTTCATCATAGTATTTCAACATTTTAAATGTAATTATTTCCATTTTGAACTTCTATTCCGTGTATTAAATTTTCTAGAAACAGCTAAATCTATTCAGAATGCTTGCTGAATCCATCTCTTTTCTCAACTATGGGTCTAGACTGTTGATCCGTTCACTTCCCTCAGAGGTGATCCACTTTTTGTTATTTGGCAAACTTAACCTCGCACTTCTTACAGCTTAATTTCACCTGCTCTCTGCCGATTATGTTGAAACTACCTCAAGGACTGCTTAGACATAAAAAGTTAGTTTGTCTACAACTTTCACCGCTGTACTCGAGGTGAGACTTGAGTAAACTATCATAGCGACGCTGAGCGAGTACTTGAACAGAAAATCGCAATTCGCGACGGCGGAAGGTGGTGTTTCACGGACCTTGTACAGTGAGAAGCAGACAAGCCTCATGGTAAACACGCTCTAGCTTTCACCTGGTGCATTCCGGTCGCACCTTCCTTATTGCATTGTCCAAGATCCCAGCCTCTAGAAGCTCTTATGGGAGGAGCCGACCACGCAGATTCTAGAGATCACTCCCACCCAACGACGATGTGGCTCCTTCATGAAGCTCATGGTGGATTTCCTTCCCATTTCTGACCCATTATTTCCTCCCAATTCTAACGACCTCAAGGAACTAAATCCCAACGAAGAAATAACGGATTCTAGAGCTGCACAGATTATTACAAGACAATTGCAAAACCCGAATTGCCAACAAAAGCTAGCTTTCACTTCATATGGACAACATAATTCCTTACTTACCTCAAATAGTGAAACTGGCTATAGTTCATGATCAAATCGATTTTGTTGAAAGCAATTCAATCGAAAGAAAAAAAAATTCGTTCCAATTTCTGAAACAATGATCAAAATGAGAATTCTGGATATTATAGAAAGAAAAAAGCCAGAGACAGCTTGTGTATAACCACCTTCAAACTCCTTAAAAGACTAATAATCATAACCTCGGATGATATGTCGTCACTTGCAGAGATTTCGTGGATTCGGACACAGTGGAAGTGAAAGCTGCCGACCTCTTTGCAGGTTAAACAAAGATTAAATGAAGGTCGTGCCGAAGCTATCAGCAAATCCACAAAAATTAAAACTTCCGAAATACACATTATGCACATATCAAATAACATCTTTTTATTTATTTATTGCATGAAGGAAGAGTTCGATTCCGAGAATGCTGTTTCTACTAGCCACTTTCTGCCTGTTGTTTGAAAAATATCTTCCGTAAATCAGAGTGCGATTGAGCTTAACTCCAATGGCACAGATCCGCGTCTAAGTTGGATTCGGTTTCAGTTGGTTCTTTCAGTAATAATAAGACAGTATATCAACAGCTTCAGACAGCTTGTGCTCTACTATCTCAAAAATGCACCCTTCGACGTTGATTTGCAGGATCATTGACATAAACGAATCTCTTGAGTTCTAGCTGCCAGTGGCGGATCTACGAATTTTCAGAGCCGGGGCGAAACTTGAGATTGCCGCCCCTTCAAAAATGAATTTGTCGCCCGGGGCGGTATCTCTATGCTTTGGTTTTACCGCCCTCTGAAAGTTGCCGGCGAGGCAGTAGAGTTAAAAAAAAACACTATTTTATCTCACCCCTGAAATTGCCACCCGGGGCAATCGCCACGGTTTGACAGCTCCCTAGATGCGATTATGCCAGCTGGAACTGGTTGTCGTTAATACAGATGTTGGCTAACTATCGGTGAAGCACAATCTCCGAGAATTATACACCTTAGGGAGTGTGCACAAACCACGTAGCTCCATTTTGGCCTCCTGTGAACTCCCCCTCCTCCCACGTAGCCCTACGTGGCTTTTGCCTCTACCTCTCCCCCCCCCCCCCCCTGCTACGTAGCACGTAGCTTTTTTTCCCTTTTGATTCCAGAAGACATTTTGTACTGTTTTCTCTTGTCAGACTATTGTAAATTACATACAGTGAAAATTAACTGAGGGAAATAAGTATTCACATGCTGTTTTCAGTTCTGTTACTCATTTTAACTGTGAAAAATGTTATGAAAGGAAAGCTACGTGGCCTGGCTCGGAACCCCCACCCCCCACCCCTCCCGCCACGTAGCCTAGCGTAGCCTTTCAGCCAACCCCTCCCTCCCGGACCGAGCCACGTAGTTTGTGCACGGTCCCTTACTGGATGTAAATCACTATTAAAGGTATCATTCATCGACTGGTCGTTGAATTTTAGCAAGATTACGCTTGTTACAATGGTTTGAAGGAAATTTTGCAAACGTACCAATATTTTTCTTAAGCGTTATGCGCAAGCAAAAGATCAATTACATTTATGTGAATCTTTAAGTGCGGAGCGTATGCAGATGGTAATAAGAAATTTAACAGAGTAGTTTCCACTTATTAATGCATTCCAATACATTTTGATTCTATTTTAGGTAACTTTTTGTATGCCAGCAGCTGTGGTCTTGTGTTGCCTGAAAATAGAATGGACTGATTATATGTACAATAAGTGAGGATTTTCACTCGATTTCAGAGAGTAAAGTTCTTAGATAAAATTTTATCTCGTTACTAACATTCAACGGGCTTTGAAGCTCGACAACACTGGAGTCTGTTGGAGAGTTATTGACTAAAGGTGGAATGAATTTGGCCGTGGATCCGTACTAGTTTTAGCCTAGAAATATTTCGGAAAACCAGTCATGGACAGCTGGTTTTGATAAGTAACCCATTTTTACTAGCCAAAACCAGTTTATTAGTAAATCTAACACGATGGAATACGTATTAATATCGAGTAACTATTTGCTCGTTCATCTATTTAATTTTGAAATGTGAATATTTTTTTTGAATTCCACTCGATTGCCGGACACCACGTACAAATTATCTTCATGAATAAAACAGCAATAGCAATATACGTCACCATATTGAGGAACTGTCGGCCGTGATTTGTTGCAACGACTATTAAACTCGATGTATATCAGCTAACACGCCCCGTGGTCGAGGTCGCTGAGGCTCGCTCGGTAACTGTTCTTCGCTCTGTGACCGAGGTCAGCCACGCTGTGTTGCGGTGGAACCAATTCCTAATCGTCAGCTGTACCGCAGCAGTCCTTCGAATGCCAGACCTCTGCGCATTCATACCGCAAGGGGGCGTCCCTTAATTACGTGAGCTGTTTTCCTTCCCCGTTGGTGAGATCTGGTCGGACGCCCGCCCCCTGACGTGAGACTGACATATATTTGAAGAGCTTGTGACGTTTTTTAAAAAAATAAATAAAGTCATCACCTCTTTTTATCATTCCCTTATCGGCGCCCTCCAATTTGGCGAGATTTTGCCGGACCCCCCCCTCCCCCCCTATTTTGAGCTCGCCTGACCAGTAGAACGCAAACGCACAGCTTCGTCAAAACCACATACGATGCCTTAGTCGCTTGTAGAAAATTGCTGTAAGCTGCAATACCATGCAATGAATCTATATTTTGTTACAGGTGCGGAAAACGGATGACGTATACCTTTAATGTGAAATTGATAAGGAAGAAATGCTGTGATTAAATATTTGTGTAAAAAGAGATGTTATCAAATAATATTCATGAGGACACAAATACAACATTTTTAAAAAAAATAACTGTTTGTTGTCGGTTCGTTCGCCTTAGTGACTTACATCTCGTTTTTGTTGTTGTTGTTGTTTTAGGGCGCGTCGACAGCGGGGGTCTTACATCTCATTTCACAGGCGGAGCGGATGCGTTGCCATCTGTCTGCAAAACGCGTAACTTCTGTACGACAGGTGTATTTTTGTTTGTAAAATGTGTGGATAGCTAGGCGATGATTTGGTACAGTCTCAGCATTCGCATAGGGGATTGCCGGAAACCGCCTGAAAATCGCAATCGGGTCGTAGTACCTGCCCGATCCAGTGTGGTAGCGCTTCGATCGTGCACTGCGAAGCTTGGGCGAGTGTACGGGAACGGCGTTGGGACTATTAGAGAGGTTTCAGCAGCAGCGTAGCTAGGCTAACAAGGGCCCCGGTGCAAAAAAATAAATAAAATAGGCCCCTCTGCCAAGTCTTATGAGGCCTGCCCCTTTAGCTGAGCTTGTGGGCCCCTAAGCTTATTGTAATGTTTGGTCATAGTGCCTGTTAGGGCCAAAGAACAGAATACAGATTATTAAAATGGTTGAGCTACTCCGAAGAAATGAATTGCTAGATTCGCTAGCATATTTGGTGTGATGTCCACTTTAAAACTCATGTTCAGTGAACATTAACAAAGATCTATTAACGAAAGTGGTCAGTAACATAAGTAAAAAGCAAATAAACCGTAATGTATAAACTGTGGTAAATCTGCACATTTGGCCAATTTGTCAACAATGGCTTCGTAATACGCGTCGCCCACAGCCATTGAAATCTGGCCAAGAGAGCAATCTGTTAGTAAACTCGAATCTAATAAAAGCATTTTGCAATATTTATAACCGTCCGTCACTTGTACACGTAGTGCCATGTTTTTTCAGCCATAAAGTTTTTCCACTATTTTTTAATAATAAAATGCTACGAAAAGCAAATTTAATTAATGTATTCTGCAAATTAATTTCATAGACGTTACGTAGCTATTAAATTGTGGACATGACCGCTAATTTCTTCTAATAATATCTCTGGTCGCTATTAATTTGCGAGCGAAGCCTGACGTGTGATGTCACCGTTCTCCAGCCAATAGCTATCGAGGTGAGGGAGTGACTAAGCTTAGCAAATTATATAGTAGATTTTCTTGATTTTATTTCAACTTTATCTACACGCTTTTATTGCGTGAAATAATATTCAAAACAAATCGTATCGCTTATAACGCAATTGCTTAAACGCAATTTTGGCCAATGTGTCAACAATGGCTTCGTAATATGCATCGCCCACAGCCATTGAAATCTGGCCAAGAAAGCAATCTGTTGGTAAACTCGAATCTAATAAAAGCATTTTGCAATATTTATAACCGTCCGTCCTTGTACTTTCATTTCCTCGTTGAGTTCCATTGTTTAGTGACGGATATTATTTTGTTTTCAGCTATTTATACGCCACCACTAGAATAAATCAAACAAATCGATTGTAGAAAAGAGAGAGAAAAAAAAAACCGATCTTCTCGATGCTAAATATTTAGTTTAAAATACAATATACAAATAAAGAAACTACGAAAAACAAAAAAAAGTAAAAAATCGTTTCAATTGAAAACAGATTCTGGGGGTACACCCATTAAGTATTCATTTCGAAAAAAATAAATGATTTTCTGGGGAAAATAATGAAACTGTATTGTACGTAATGTGATTTGTTTTAAGTATTATTTCACGCAATAAAAATATGTAAATGAAGTTGAAATAAAATATAAAGTTTATTCTCAACAATTTCTGAAGATAAAAATAAATGAAAATACTTGATACTGCGGGTATTTGAATCCGGGTTGGAAAATTATGAAGCCGTCGCCTTGCCGCCTGCATCACGTTGCCTAGTGATAGTAGGTGGCAATAATTGAAATCCGTTCTTAACATGTCTGATGGTCTCCTTTAGGAAGGCGCGAAGAAATGTCGGAAAGTGTGTGTGGGGGGGGGGGGGGGGGGGGATACTAGGAAGTTTCGTCGCCCGTGTGAACAATACCCTAGCTCTGCACCGCCGGAAATACCATGCGTCCTTGTCAACCTCTTAGAGTTGAAAACCTTTATTCTAACATCACACACTTAGTGAGTTTCCTCTGCGATGTCATTGTTAGTACTAAGAAGTAGGCATTTACCATTCTATTAATAAAATGTTGGATGGGACGAGAGAGATTTTCTGTTGTTGGGAAGTGGGCGTGGGAGCGTGAAGGGTGGCGTGGTTAAGGAAAAGGTGCGAACCCCTTCTTTAGCTCTGCAGTCAGATTTTAGAGGGTCTTGCGCCTGGTTCGTGGCGGGCACCCCTTAACAGGTGGCGAAGCGCGCCCTGCCCTACCATACCCACTGTAATGACTGGTAACTCCTCAGATGGCATAATTACGTGGCGGGGCGTCTGGGGGTGGTTTCGGGTGGGCGCTTTACGAGTGAAAACTCGGATGCCCCCGAGTAGCAGCTTATTGCTTACCTGGGGACAATAACAACTTCTACCGAGGTCATGAAGGTCAAGTGTTACAACGTCACTGACGTGGAATCTAATGCTTGAATTGATTGATCCATTTGGGGTGCATAGTTTGAACCGCCAGACGCAGGACTGCCCGGGCAAGAGGCTGTTGGGTCAAGCACCAGTACGCCTGCATGATCCAGATTGATAGAGCCACGCAATAACAAATTGTTCAACCTGTAACGAATCTGTGAAAAATCTGTCGAGTCTGTGTCTTTGCAATAAAACTACGATGATTAATTTCCAATTTGTCTTACCGAAGCATTATTAGGTACAAATAATGTAGATTCCCACACAGAATTTCATTCCAGTTTTAATGCTGAAGAAGAAAGGCCAACCAGCAGTTATTTTATTAATGAATCAACCTCAGATCTAACACCAGACTTAATGAACAAATTAATAAATACTAAATCTCATAACCATCTTACAAATCAGTAAAAATAGGCAAACCGTGATCACCTTTCTAGACTTCAAAAAAATCGTACATACCCATAGATAGCTAAACACTTTCGAATATACTAGAAGAATTCAAAGCATATAGTTTAAAAAAAAGAGTATTAATCAAACAAACATTGACAGGAATTCTTCTCTGGTATTCTGCCGGATAAGTTCTTCTGTCCACAACGTTTCGGCAGTAACCTCCGCTGCCTTCATCAGGTTAGATGACAGTGGTAGCTTTGCTATGACATCTCACCTGATGAAGGCAGCGGAGGTTGCTGCCGAAACGTTGTGGATAGAAGAACTTATCCGGCAGAATACCCGAGAAGAATTCCTGTCGACCATACGCCGGGTAAAACTTAATTCTCACAACAAATAAACATTAATTAATATTATATCAAAAGTTAATACTTTAGGCGAAATGTCTGATCTTTCTGGAATCAAATCAGAATGTCGACAAGGAGATTGAATACCCTCTTTTAGGCTTTCGTTATGTACAAAGTCATCAAAACCTGGGAAAGTAAAACGAATAACTACTCAAAAATGTGCTTCGCATGCGGTGTTTGGTTCTAGAAATTCTGTCCAACAAAAGACAAGAAGCAATCTACTCCATTGAAAGACCCCGTGAAATTACAGCTAGAACTGTTCTCCAAATCTAGTATGCTCTTCGTATCCAGATGGACAACCTAATCAAACTCGATCTGGCAATATTTCTCAAGTAATTAAGTCCAGATACCTAGGAGAAATTATTGAACCAGCCAGTCTAAATCAAGAAGCAAACACGAGAAAATATCTTAAATTACAAATAGGATATGGAATCACCTGGAGCAGATACAACAAATATTCAAAGTCTCGATGCATGAATTTAAGACAGTATAACGCAGTAATAAAACCGGAGGCATGATACATATCGTTGTTGTTGTTATTGTTGTTGCTTTAAGGCGCGTCGACATCGAGGTCATTAGCGCAAATAGGAAACTTTGATTAATGGAGACAGATCAAACATACTGAAAAGCAAGAAGAAAAAATTCTAAGGAAAATCTTTGAGCTGTTTCTACAGGAGGAATTCGGATGAAAAGAAAAACTCATGACCTGTATCAGTATTCTGTGAAAATTGCGGATCCGTTAGAAAAATACGACTGAGACTGTACGACCACATTATCAGAATGAATAACAACAGACTAACTAAGAGAATTCTTGACCTTGCCATCTCAGTGAAAGTGAAGGACAAATGGAGACTTGAAATCGAAAGAAACCTACGGGAAATTGGAATCTCAGGCAGTATCATAGAGGACAGATGTAAATTCAGTAGGCTGGTAATCAACCATTAATTCGTCAACAAACCGTATATTGGAAGAAGGAGAAACGTTGGAAAAAGAAAAACACATTTGTCAAGTCAGTCGCTCCGTCAGTTGGACATAACGATGCAAGAAAAAGTAGAATTTAACAGAGTGAGACATTTAAATACAGTATATATGTTGTAATTCTACCGTCTTGTTCCGTATTGTGTATATCAAGGGAGAGGATGAAAACTTATACCACGAGATTAGTTATAGCATAAAGGTAAAACTATCACATGCAAATAAAGGCAGAAAATAAAGATTCCAGAAAGGAAGAGGACTAATCATTTAAATCCTGCAAACTGGAGACTAACACCACACCGTAAGGCGAGACGATATTCGATACACAATTAAGACGCTTGTCCGAATTTTAATTAGTTAGCTAACACTTTCTGGTGAGTGCCAACACTAACCTGTTTCACGGGCACGCCGAAACTGGTGTAATGAATTATGTGAGAGCAGCATGTTCACAGAGCGTGGTGCAACAGCCGCACATAAACCAATTCAGAGTACAGCCTTGTTCCTTGAAACTATTAGGCGTAGTAACATAAAGTAAGGTAATAAATTAAAGTCACGATAATAATTCAAGGCTGATGGCTTTTTTAATGGAGCCATATAATATATAGCAATGATTTCGTGACACAAACAATACATATTATGTTTTATTTATAATTACAATGGTATGTGACTCAAGTCGGCCATGATGGATTTCAGATTAATCAGAGTTGGAAGTTTATAATGGTAGTAATCATCAACCAACAGCCTGGCCCTGCTTATACCTCCACATAATTAACGAATTAGTGAAGTAATTACATTTTTTCATGCATTAAGAGTTAGTAACAGCAACAAAAATATTTTAGGCTCATTTTAGAATCTAGTTCCGAGATTCATAAGATCTTTTTCAGTAAGTAATGGCGCAGGCGTGTTTTTATCTTGCTCATGTTAACAAGGAAAGATAGTTTTATGGATTTCTGAGAGCCGAAAACTGTTACACCGAGGAAGAGCAAACACTGTAACACAAACGTCATAATTGGCAGTATATTAATACAACAACCATAATCTATCAAGATAACTTCAGTATTAATATAACAGTTAATTTGTCCCGCTGGCCGCGTAATAATTTTGTCAGTATCCAGTACAATGAAGTATTATTCCTTCTAACGTACCTGGTACAATATAGTGTTATACATGTCTCGCAAATGATCAACGGCAGCGGACTTACCTGCAACAAGAAAAACACATCATGTAGCCAATATACAACATATACAATAAATGGAATTAACAGTGAAGACATTGAACAGGAATCGGTATGGCGAATTATTGTCATATGCTTTCACTAACAACTTTGCATGTTAAAGCAGTATTTCCACGTACCATACTAATAATAAACTATCGTAATGTTGAAGAAAATCGGTTAGTTTCAGATATTCATCTAGGACTTAGTAAGAACATTTAAAAACTCTATGAGTGGAGCACAGCACTTTATGGTAGCAAATCATGGACTTTACCAGAAATAAATAAAATTGAAGCATTCTACTTCCAATGCGCAAATTGTTTCTCCTTCCCCGCGCTACGAATTTATCGCTATGACTCTTCTCACAGTGAATAAGTAATATTTGAAGGCATTACTCTGATTTAAGTCGTCTTCCGACATGGACGTGGACTGAAGTTTTTTAATGTACGAGATTTACTAATTTTGACCCACACATAACTATGCTCTGAGCGTTGAACCGCAAATTTTCTCTTAAATATACTGAGGTTATTGTAGTACTCCTTACACAAATGACAGCACATATGTTTTCTGCAATACCACTTGTTTTTGTCACTTTACTCCACCACAATCAAAACATATCAACCTTGCAGCATCCAAATTTTTTTTGTCTTTCTCAACTTCCTCCATCAATCGTCTCGTAGTCGTACTCACCATTATGCTATAGCAACGGTAAATTAGAGTCTACTCGAATGTACGACCTGTATCGCATTGTATCTACGAACAACATTCGAATTTTTATTAGTTTCCTCTTAGCAGCCATTATGGTATATAAATTGGTTAAAATTTATCTTTCGCTACTTTATTATAAATTTAATACAATACCAAAAAAATTAAAATTCACCTCCAACATGTCACTTAGAGAAGTCTTGCGGGTAAATATTTGTGTAGTAAGGAACGTTCTATCTGGAACTGGAATAGACAGCATTTTTTCCTTACTAGCTGCAACGGAACCAATAGCACGTCTCGTTTGAACATAAAGACAGATGAAGGAGAGTTTAGAGATAGAAATGAACACTAGAGGCAGCACATTGGAAGAGTTACGATTGGAGCTACAATGGCCTAATAGACAATATATGTTTTATTTTTCTGAAAGAACCAATAAATCGCATACTAATAAAACATGAAATCAACGGTAAAATCACATTACTTGTTAAGGAAATAACAGAATACTTTTGCAAGCCAGGAGATTGATTTTCACTGTTCGCTACATTTTTCAGATGTTTTACGTTAAACGAAAAACCAGTCCTTCAACATTTGTTGGCATTAATTCTGATTGCTACAATTGGGAGTTTAATATATGATTCATTTTCTTTTCTTGTATTAGAATACGGTAAGAATTTACTCACACCAGAAGTATAACTCATCATGCCGTTCATTACTGCTATTACGGTGTGTTACCGGTTTTGATCTGAGCGTCTCACGACAGTATCAAACAAGCTGACAGCTAACTTTAACAATATGAAAAATAACTGTCATGCTACATTATACGGCAATTTACGGAATTTATACAACGCTGCTCGAAAATTAAGTACATGATCGACTGGCGTTCGAATCCTCGTCCGACCCCTGATTTTCGTTTTCGACGGTTATCCCAAATCACTCTAGCCAACTGCCGTGATGGTTCCATCAAAATACCATGGCTGAATTCCTTCCAATTGCTGGATATATTCCTCAATTCCATTGATGATTTTTTTAGGTATCATTCCTGTTCCAAGGTATTTAAATATACTTCACATTTAATTTGGTCAAAGAAAAAAAGTACATTGCAGTAATGAAAGATGTTTTATTAGAGTTTGAAATCTCGAATTAAATCGCTTCAGCCTGACTTTAAGCATCCAATATCATAACGATGTATTGTTTCATGACCAACAACTTTTAGTATTAATTTGAAATCAAAGCTATATCGGGTTGTAGTGTTGGGAACAAAATTTAAAACGAAGTCGATACATTAATGTCTCATTGCTAAGCACAATTCTTCACATAGTTTGACATGTTGAAGCAAGATAGCATTACATTTTTTTTATTTTTTTGAGTGCTTATCGTTAACAGCGAGGTCTTTAGAGACGGAAAAGGATGGGGGCAAGGAATGGGAAGGAATGCGGCCATGGCGTTTAGAAGGAAGCATCCCGGCATTTGCCTGGAGTGATTTGGATAACCATGAAAAACCTAAATCTGGATGCCCGGACGGGGATTCGATCCGCCGTCTTCCCGAATGCGAGGCCAGAAGGCTAACCGTTACACCACCAAGTTCGGTTGATAGTATTACAGATTTTTATTTTACTGTAAATTATTTTCTCAATATTTGTAAGGTGACAATCAAACTGCAAATTACTTGAATTCCTGTTGATTATATGTTTAGTTTTAACATCATTTTCCAGTAGACTCAAGTTTTAAAAACTTATGTTTTTGTATTTCACTGGATTATTTATTAGCAAAATAATTTTAAAAAAAGTTTCCCCACAGTTCGGAATCAGACTGCATGCATAGCACTAGCGAGGTCGTTTCGTATGTTTGTTTACATCTTTCACTAGTTTACTACTTAAGCGAAGCCTACAGCAAAATGATTTTCCAGAATTTGAAATTAGATATTTATATATTGATTTATTGATGATGTTGTTTTAATGACAGGAGACGTTGAAAGAGAGAGCTGGGAGTGAAAAAGGCAAACATTGACAATGAGACCTGAATGAACATTGAGAGAAAATAAGAATGATATGACGAAAGGGAAAAGAGAATGATGACAATGAACAAGAGTTTAACTTTAAGCGTAAGGGTGTGGGGAAATGTTCATTTGTGGTTAAGAACAGTGGAGGATCCAAGGCTAAAGCCACCCCCCCCCCCTCAAAAAAGCAGTTAGGTCACCCCCGACGAAATCATAATGTTGGTAATTTAAAAAAAAAAAAAAAAAAAGCGCTTACTGTTCTTATAAGGGCAGGAATCTGAAAAAAAATTTGTCATTATATTTCTGTCTTCGACCCCCCACCCCCCCTACAAAGCCTACCATCGTCCGAGTCGAGCCCCCCGCCCCCCGCCCCCCGTCCCCTCCCCAAGCCAATTCATTAACTAATCGTACTAATATTTTCTGACATCTTATGCAACTTACTGTGTAGTAAGAACTTTTATAAAATTATTAGACAGAAACTGGAATGCGAATTCGTAGTACTAAATTGTTTATCCAGTATCTGCGGTTGATTAATTCACATCTTACGATACTTTCTGAAGAACGTAAACATCTCGAGGACGGGGAGGGACGGAGAGCAGCATGTGAGTCACCCTGTTGCATAATCCCGCCACCAGGAGCGTGACGGAGCCGGAGGCATCCAGCAGTATGCGGTACACCTGATATACACTTAATTTCTTTTACCAGAGGTATCATTGTTTTGTTTAGGTCCATATGGTTCGTTTCCAGAAATGTTGAAGGTCGCCGACGTGAGCACATAGTACAACTGAAATACTATAAAAGGCAACATTAAAAACAAAAAGAGTGGTGAATATAACCATTGGTACTATTTAATGTCGTCAATCTTACAGGCAAACGCTGGAACAAGGAATAAAGAAATTTTAAATCTGTTCCGCAAGAAAACACCCTTTGCTGTTTCTGTAAAACAAGCATGGACGGTAATTAGAATCTCGACACTCTTTAAGATAGGTGCCCACCATCGTTACTCCCCTATGGACAAAGCTTTGCCAATTGCAGCTGCATTTGTTTCAGTAACGAACTGGTGGCCGTTGAAGAACAAGAGATTTGAGCGATACTGCACACAGGAACGTACTTAGTACGATTTTCGATAGTGATTCAGGTGAATATTTGATGTTGGAGTAAAGGTAGGAAGGAGTTTTCAGCTACAGGAAGCGATTAAAGAGACAGTTTAAATTACGGTCGATTACGACTCCCAGATCTTTTACCTTATCCGTATAATTTAATTCTGTTTCCTGGAGTGTTTTTAATTGATGTGAAGTTACTGCTTACCAGTTTTGAACTAGCCACAACAGAAGCCAGGGATTTATGGGGTTTTATTTTTAGTCCAAGCCTTATGCCCAATCAGAACAGAAAGATGTTAGGTTGTCATTCATTTGCTTTATAGTGGCTAAGTTGGTTGGTGTTTCACTGAGGCATAGTTAGTTACAAATCGTTATCGTAGAGATGGTAGTTACAGTGACGTAAGATACCAGCCACAAAGTTAATGTATCCCTAGGGGAACACCATTGTATTCAATCTCCCATGGCGATTTGTATCACTGACTTTTTTTTTTTAACTGCTTAACGTCTCTTAACAGCAATGTCCTTAGAGACGGGAGAGGGGGGGCAAGGAATAGGAAGGAATTCGGCCATTGTCTTTTGAAGGAAGCATCCCGGCATTTGCCTGGAGTGATTTGGGAAACCATGGAAAACCCAAATCTGGATGCCCGGACGGGGAATCGAACCACCGTTCTTCCGAATGCGAGGCCAGAACGCTATCCGTTACACCACAATCCGCTCACATTCAGATAGAATAATGTGTCAAATGCCTTGCTGAAGTCGTGGAGGATCACTATTGTAATTTTTCGTCTGTCAACAGCATCTCTATTGTCGTCTCTTACTTCAATGATACTGATTTAGTTAGATATGAACAATCTTCAATGGAGAGGGGTTTTTTCGGTATGAAATAGCGTAAAACTGTGTGCCAATCAATCTTGTAATTATTAATGTCAAAACTATAAGGTGATAAAGTATTCATGGTTCTTGTCTATTTCATTTCAAATTCTACTAGTCTATTATCCGAAAACAAACAACTCTCTAATAAATAAAAAATAAGTTCAAAGTTTTTTTTTTTTTTTTTTGCTACGTTACCAAAAAAGGGGGGGAATCCTACTGTGTTGATTGCCTAGGATCTGGATTCGCTACTTGTATGGCCTGGACGGTTGCAGTTTATACTAGGAATGTAACGGAGCTCCGCATACTCAAGTGTGCAACGTCAACTCCTACATCCGCTATCGCAATCGCATCCGTAATTTTTATTGGGATATAAAGCGGATGTTTTGTTTACATTGCAATTTATATTATTTTCTCTTTGTACGAGATTCTGCCCTTCGTTGCTTAGCTGACAACAACGTGGTTGTTTTTTTTCTGACGATCTTGTCTTGCAATAAAAATAACAATTAATTGAGCTAAGGGACGAATTTACAAGTTTGAATTCGCATGGAACGTAAAGCGGCCTATTCACGGTCCAACTTATAGGACTATCAACTTATACAACTACCGTAGGATGTGCTCACCCGTTCACGTTAGAAAGGCTCCAACAAAATGTTCCAAGCAATCCTTTCCACTCGTACTTTCTCGCGGCACACCAGTTTCCTTATCGCACACTCGCAGGATGTTTCCTCCAATCATGATCCAGCGCCATAGCTTGTGGGAAGGCAAGGACCGTGTTGCTTGTACGAGAGTCCAACAACATCCAACATGTCCTACATGTAGACCACTAACCCCTTTCAGGGCCCATCAAGAGTTCTTTATCGAAAATCGAATCATCGTCGGTTCTATACGTTGTACTGTGAATGGGTCACTACAGCGGTGGGAAGGCCTTGTGCTTGACGCTTGAATTAGTCGAGCCGGGAACTCCGCAAAGTTCATATCACAAAGATTGTTTTTAGACGCGTTCGTAGTTATATAAATAATTTAATTCACTTGTGAAATCATCGCATGTTTTTTGTTGTTAAAAGATGAGGCAAAAATAAATCAATGTGCCAGTATTATATGGAAAAAGTGTAGAATTTGGCATAAAAAAATATACTTTTTTGTGTTTACTTTTTTTTTGACAAAATGTTAAAATCTAGATAATTATAAATTTATTTTTCCACCTCCGCTTCCGTAAAACATCCGCGGATGTGAGGCAATGAACATCCGGAAAGATGATGCACTTCATAACAAGAAACCACATAGAAATATAACCTCGTCAAACCCACTCTACTACTCAATCTTTCAAACAATTATTGTTTACAGAGGTTAATGTTTTACGTTAAAAAGTTTTAATGAACAGTGACTTGTATCTATGTGTAATGCGTATATGTAAATGTGGGCGCATGTATGTATTTATATAAAGATACAGCACTAAATATAAAGTATCTTGACTGTATGGCCAACAGGCCAAGTGTCAATAAAATATTTTTTAAAAAAAAGATGACCTGCGTTACAACCCTTGACCCCACATTCCTGTACGACTGTTGATCCCAGTGTCCTGTTCGTGTGCATAGGCGCAAGCGGCTCTGCAACGTGATTGGTTCATCCGCCGGGCCGTGTGTGTCAGCGAGCAGACATCCGCGACGGACAGATGGCTCTGGTGGCGCGCGCCACACTGGCTAGTCCAATTCTATTTTGGGAGACAGCGGTTCGCTATTTGGGTCAGGGGTTCCCACGCTCCATAGCGGCGGACACTTCACCTACGCCATGTATCGTCAACTGTCTTCCTCGCTCCACCATCTTGGGGTCGGGACGCTTGTAATAGTCACAACCTGCACCACTATAAACACTACTATGAGGGGGAGGGCAAAATAACATAACTGAAACGATGCATACTGAGGGTCGAGCGGGATAAATCCTTCCTGTTGCCGCATCACGTAAAAACTACAGAACCGACTGGCATGGGGGGAGGGGGGGGTTTCACAGTTGAATCTGCAGTGTATCTTATCACTCCACGCGACCGTGAGACAGATCAAGAAATGTTAATTTGTTCGTAACCACAACATTTAGGAATGTTTATCCGGCGCCTTCTTTGGCTTGATAAGACACACACCAAAGATCACACTAGCACACATAAACACTAAACTCTTTGGATCCTGTAAATATTGTTTGTGACTATGTAACTTTGATTATTTAACTCTTCAGTTTTACCAAATATCGTACGTTAGAACAAACAAAAATTTTAATCAAAACACTACATCACAGATTAACAGTACAATAAAATGTGATATTTTCTTTACGATAAAGGTTGCAATGATACTACTTAACAAGAATCCGATAGAACCCTAACGAAAGTCTCAGTTTAATATCAATATAGATCGCATTTATGAGGAATATTTTTTCTTCATATTAACATTTCTGATTTTCACGTTGCTGTATGAATATTTGGTTAGTTATTTTCTTAATTATATTAGTAACAATGTGGCCTGTGTAGCAGTGGTTAAGGACCTTTCATTACAGATTGAAAGGTCCCCCGCTCGAATACCGATCTCGGCGGGGATTTTCAAAGACCCCGTAACCCGACCTTCACCTCTGGCACAACTTGTTGTGTAATGTGAAGTACGCCAGACGATTCCGTGGTTTGGATTCCAAATTAAACTGCAGGTCCCCTCTAGGGTTAGCAACCCTAGCTGGAACACTGATGTTTACACATCCACAGCACATTCAAGCCAAACGAAGGCTTAACGTGCTCCTAGTTTGGCCCAAACGAACATTACATTACATTCATACATTAGTTAAAATACACGCAAAACAAAAATCAAAATTTCCTGATAATTGGAGGAACACCGGCGATAAGAAAGTAGCTACATGGCATTTAGATCTTCTTTTCCTTCTTCGGAGTAATATTTGCAGCTTGATTTAAAACACACAAAAAAACAGTAATCGCATTACTCCATACTCCTAGGTGGATGCTGGCGAATCAAAGGGTAAATGTTAATTATACCGCAATCTGACTTCGATGGAAAATGCATTGAAAATGACCGCCAAATGAGTTGAAAGAAATCTTCATGGCCATACCGCCGGATCGTGTTGTGAAAACATAGATATTGTAGTTTTGACAACACAACCCGGTGGTATACCCGCGAAGACTTCATAGCAGTCACACGCCGCTGTTTAGGTGAATGAGTAGCCTCAAACCGAACGTGGTGGTGTAACGGCTACTAGCGTTCTGGCCTCGCATTCGGGAGGACGGCGGTTCGAATCCCTATCCGGGCATCCAGATTTGGGTTTCCATGGTTTCCACAAATCACTCCAGGTGAATGCCAGGATGCTTCCTTCAAAAGGCCATGGCCGAATTCCTTTCCATTCCTTGCCCCCCATCCTTTCCCGTCTCTAAAGACCTAATTGTTATAGGAGACGTTAAGCAGCTAAAAAAAAATAAGTAGCCTCAAGGCTGCGCAGTGTAGTGCAGTTCAGTGGCTGTAAGTTCGATAGTTTGTTCACTGTTGTTGGTCAGGTGTTTATCAGCCAGCTCCACCACAGCATGTTAACCTAACAACCAGCAATGGGAATTTTAATACCAGTTGCTTCTACGGTATTTGTCAGAAATGGAGCTAAATTTGATAGTTTGAGGATATCTATGCCTCGCAAGCGTTGCGATGCCTATTTACTTTCTTAATTTGGTACGCATATACAAAACAGACAGATTTACATGTACAGTACTAAGTAAATGAAAGATATCGCGAAAAACTGAAAGGTTTCATGTTTAAATTTTGTTTAAGATGGGTTATAGGTGAGAGTGGGTGGGCTTTTGCAAACTTAATGTAGGCAATATATTTCTCTTTTAAAAAAAAATATACGTGTGAAAAGTTCCATCGAAATCGGATAAAAAAAATGTAGATTCGTATAAATTTAAGGGTTGTAAAGGGGGAGATGGGGTACCTACCGGATGCAATTGTGAAGCTAAACCATTCTCGAATCAACTTAATCACACACACACAAAATTTCATAAATATCAGTCCAGCTGTTTAGGAGTTCAGTCACATACACACGTACAGAAGAAATGTTTATACAAAGATATATATATATATATATATAAGCTGTGAATACAGCAGTTAATATTTAAATATATTAAGAGCAAAACTTACTGTTGACAACATTAGCATATTAAGTTTTAACATCCTAGGTTGCGAAATATGACATGGATACGATAATGATATTAAAAATAAAGTAAGAACTTTCCAGGGGACGTGTGGAACAATAAGAAGATCCGTTGGTCGCAAGGAAGAGAAGTTTCACACATAAAGTTTTACATTTACATGACAATACTTATACAATTACATGAATGTAAGATAATATAAGCAGTCTAGGACCCACATCATGGGTATCAAATACAGGAGGTGGAGAGGGTGTAAAAAAAAGGTTGCTGGATTCCTAAAAACGAATTTGGATGGAAGACATTTGAAGATAGGATGAAGAGAATGCTGAGAGTGAACACGACATGATGACAATCAAACCGCGATGGGAATTCGCAAAGAATTAATATCATTAAGTGGAAGGGAATAAATGACTATCGACGTACACTAGCATTAGATTTAACGCATAAGTGGGTGAGACAATATTGTGGTGTGGGCAAGAGAAACGCTCTCTTGAATAATTTTACCTCAAACACTGAAAGAATTTTAAAAAAGAAATTCGTTTAACTGCCACAAGAACAAGTGCTCCATGGCAGTGGCTTAAACACAATACAGCTTAGTAAAATGACGTTTCTAAGAGCTGTCAAAATACACATCATGCGAAATCATAGAAGGAACTAATAAATTCGTGAAGAACTAAATATCAATTTCGTATGAGACGAAATTTATGCATCCAGAGGAAGATGGAAATACATTTAGAAACAACAGCTGTTAAAAAGGCTTCTTACGTTGGTAAGAAAATACATCCGAAAAGGACCGCGAGAAGTTGGAAGGCAGAGAAAGAGAAGGAAAATGACATAAGTGCATACGACGAGTGATGATAACGAATATTACAGCCTACTCTACCTGTTAATAATCCGCAACTTATATTTGTTTACGACCATATTGTTAACAATGTGACTTTATAACTAAATATTATACCGGCCGTGCCTGTATAAGTGGTGCCAATACCTGGGCCAGTCTAATTTAAGCCTCACCGATTTGGGTCAGCTGAGGGACAGGTGAGTGTCCCCTATGTGACGCTACGAGCTATTACCGCCCTAACACGACTAGTGTTGCAAATTGAAAAAAAAAAAAAATGGTTTTTTTTTCAGCTTTGTGAAAAAAAACATGAAAAAAACCTGGCATCCGTGTTTTTTTTTTCTATAATTTTTTTTTTCAGAAAACAATATATTTGATAAATTATAGTTTTCTTTATGGAACTTCCATTTTACAAGTGTGTTTTAAATCTTACTGAATCATATAATGTCTCACATAATGGTCCATAAGTGTATCTATATACGTAACATAATTTTATTCATCCTCTATGTCAGTGCCACATTCACTAGTATCAGCACTACCAACACTAGTTCGGTCGGTGTCGGAATTTTCTGTCTCTTCTTCTGTCTCCTCTAGGTCCATAACTTCAGAAATAGTTAAATTTTCTTTTACTGGTTGTTCTTGTATTGTACGCAAAAGATTTTGAGATTGCAATTTTAAATTGTGACCAAAGTACACACTGTGCATAAAGACTGCGCCGGTAGTTCTGTATTACGGTCTTTTAAGTTTGAATTTAAATCTATTATCATACAAAATAGGAGCGTTACTTCTTTTCAATCATTGGTTTACACCAACGTTTGCAAGGAAACGATTCATAATTAGGGACCGTTCGCAAACTGCCAGGCCACGTAGCTTTCCTTTGGTAACATTTTTCACAGTTAAAATGAGGAACTGAACTCACAACAGCATGTGAGTATTTATTTCCCTCAGTTAATTATATCCGTATGTAATTTACAATAGTCTGACTAGAGGAAACAGTACAAAATGTCTTCTGGAATCAAAAGGGAAGAAAGCTACGTGCTACTTGAGCGGGGGTAGGGGGGGGGGGGTAGGCAAAAGCCACGTAGGGGTACGTGGGGGAGGAGGGGGGGTTCACAGGAGGCCAAAATGGAGCTACGTGTTTTATGCACGCTCCCTTACTGACAATTTAATGAGTCAGTATAACTATACTCTGAGAGTTGACAAGTATACGAATATAAGGAAAGCACAATAAGTAATAAAAAGAGGCAAAAAACCATAGAAAATTTTTAAATTCCTAATTTTTTTAAAATATCTGTAGGTCTACAGATAAATTTGTAGGGCTGGCAGCACTATTTCAAATAGCAAGTATCAATCCAAACAATGGGGAGGCCAAAATGGAGCTACGTGTTTTATGCACGCTCCCTTACTGACAATTTAATGAGTCAGTATAACTATACTCTGAGAGTTGACAAGTATACGAATATAAGGAAAGCACAATAAGTAATAAAAAGAGGCAAAAAACCATAGAAAATTTTTAAATTCCTAATTTTTTTAAAATATCTGTAGGTCTACAGATAAATTTGTAGGGCTGGCAGCACTATTTCAAATAGCAAGTATCAATCCAAACAATGGGGATTCCTTCTCGCGCAACCTAGTCTCTTCGGGATATCCCCGTTCATAAAAGAAAATTTCAGTCAATGCTGCCAATATTTTCGGGTTTTTTTTTCCCTACTGAACCAGAAAAATATGGTAGATTTTAAACCAAGATAAGTACTTAGAATAAACTCTAAAACAGTCATTTTAAACGATAACTGCCTTACAAATTTGAGATTAAGTAGTTGTGGAAAAAAAACGTGTCCCAGAAAAAAAAAAACGTTTTTTTTTTTCAAAGTTTTTTTTTCATGTTTTTTTTTCAAGCCAGAAAAAAAAAACGTTTTTTTACAACACTAAACACGACCAGTAGTATTGACAATACCTCGCTATACTGACGATCATATTGACCATGTATTACGTAAATACTGTATTGATGAAATATTGAATGAAATCCGAATTTTCTGATTTCATTTATGGAAAGCGGAGGTGAAATGGTCAACATTATTGACCTTATAGGTGCAGGCGTCAATATTTCCATCAATTCTCAGTTCGGTTCACCTGGCGCCTCGGTGAAAGAGATGAAGTGGTGACAATCACCGACACCATTACCTTCTTACTTTGTGGACGCGTCTTGTATTTTCATTCACAAATAAAGTACGGAATTATATTAGGTGGCTCATCACCAGATGCAAATAGTACTTTCAGAATTCACAAGACAGCAATTAGAATAATTACCGACAGTAAAACATACATACGTATCGTTCAGATTTAATACGTAAATAATATGTTAATATTTGAATACGTAAATATTCTCCCGTCGGCATTGATTTTATATCTTTGAAACAATGCCTTTCTTAAAGAAATAATATCATGAGCAAATACTCATCTATCGAAATCAATAACAGAAAAATTAAAATTATCCAAAATAACATTTCACTTACGGATTCAGCTTCTACTACCATAACCAATTTTTTAAATTTTTGTTTTAATTTGCAGTTTCGAAAAACAAAAAGTTTCTGAGCTTGGAAACGTTAAAATCACCATTTCATAAATTTGGGGGTTCTTGGTTTACCAAGAATATTTAGTTTTCGACGTACGCATAACATTCTTAAATATTTAAAACACATCCACTGTGTCATACGCGATTTCCCCAATATGCTCTCCCTGTAAGATTTAAAAGAAAAAGCTGTAAGTAATCAAGGTAGTGTACTTCACGAAATTAAAAATGTAGTTTACGGTAACACTGTTTTAAAAGAAATCGTCTGACAAATAAGTTCTTCAGCATTTGCCTACATTGTTATAGTGATGAGAAAATTTGCAAAGGATCGCCCAGGCAACTGTGGAACTGTTTCTTACTAAAGTACTCTGCAAGGCTATCACGTTGAGCTGAAATACAGTTGTTGATTTTCATCCGCCAAGAAATTATGCAAATATCAATTGGCAAGTGAAACTACTGTAGTTTTGGAGGCTGTAGGTTGTAGTTTTTTTTTTTTTTTTTTTTTTTTTTTTGAACCGTGACGGATCTATGATTTTCCGAGCCGGGGAAAAACTTGAGATTGCCGCCTCTCGCTCTGAAGTTGCCGCCGTGCGCTTCAGCTATAGAAACATGTGAACATGAATTTGCCGTCCCCCTGAAGCTGCCGTCCGGGGCAAACGAACTGATTTGCCCTTCCCCTCCGTCATATCAGTCACTGTTCTGAAACAAATCAAACAGTGAATAGAATACCCGTCTACAGCTACATGAGCTCGTGGCAAGTCATCATTAAATATTTGTCGGGGTTCACTCAGTAATCTTTGAGACTATGGTTCAATACAATGTTAACTAATGCAAACGCTTCGTCAGCAACAAATACATAACTATTGGGGGGGGGGGGGAATCAGTTGTATTTAACAAAGGTGTAGGTGAGGGTAAATTCTATTTTCCTTCCTGGAACAATTCTCCGAATAGAACATCACTCTTCTATCATATATTCAACTCTATTCCAACATCACAACTATAAACTCCTCCATCGTGCTAACTAGTGCCATAATAGCGATATTGACAAACCAATTGTAATTATAATACAATTTATAATTATCTGGTTTCGTTATGGTTACATGTTTCCGAACCTCACAGTATTGCAAAACTGATCTCGTATGTCACTGCTCATTAGTGTTAGCAGTTTTAAAGTGGTTGATCAAGTTTTTTCGTTTATTTCGGGTTTTTACTGTTTTATAGTTATTTCAGTTTTTAGTTAAAATTTGTACTGTCTGTTGTCATCTATATACGTACTTTTTTTCCAAGTATTTAACGCATCTTCAAATTTCTTTTACATTAACAACTACATATCCAGTAATGTACCATTGAAGGGGGACAATATACTAGCTCACTATTATACCTATATAGAGAGGAATGTCAACAAGCCAACACATTGTCACCGATCAACGTTGTAATGGAATTCACCACGTAAGTGCGTGCATAGGGAGGTAAGAAATCAAAATACCTGTATACGAAAAAACAGATAAAAACAACAAATAAATAAACAAACAAAACTACGAAAACTTGCCTTGATATAGTCTCATAGAATATGTATAAGCGTATCACAGTTTCTATTACAGTTTCACTAATTAGATCAAATTGGCAAAATAATATCTATGTAATCTTCCGTACGATTGTCTACCTGATATGTTCTGGAAGAACAAAAACCATGAAACAACGGAATAAAACCACAGAACCGCACAGGTTCGCGCAGCTTAGCAGACAGGAAGACAGACAGTGAGCAAATTTATTGACAGTAGTTTCGTCAATAATTTTAATCGTGTAAAGCTGCGTCCCCACGGCACGTAGTTTTGGAGGTCGCGCCACATTGTCTGAAGTGTATCAGCCCTCGCCGCAGGGATGGCGCGCCTCTACCCGTCACCAGGCGCGTGTAGCTGAAACGACACTAGGCGAGGTGGTGGCTAGGCGGAGAGGGCTAACAAGTGGCGCCCGCTGGTCCGTGCACTGCGGCTGATGAGGCGCGACCTACGAAACCACGCGCCGTGGGAACACAGCTTGAGATAGGAGAAAGTTCTTCTAATCTAGAAGTTACATCGGGTGTACCTCAAGGAAGTGTAATAGGACCACTTCTTTTCTTAATTTTTATAAACGATCTCGGAGACAAAGTGAAAAGCCTTTTTAGATTGTTTGCTGATAATGCGGTTATTTATAGGGAAGTAAGGAATTTGGCCGATTGCTTAGAAATTTACCGCGATCTGGATGTTATTTTGGCTTGGTGCGCTGAGTGGCAACTTACTCTAAATTGTGAAAAGTGCAAGACAATGAGCACAATTAACAAAAAGAATCCAATTGTTCAGAAATACCAGTTAAAGAATACAGTTATTGATATGGTTGATGCTATGAAATATTTGGGAGTAACAGTACAAAGGAATATGAAATGGGACTTACATATTAATACGTTGGTAGGTAGAGCAAATTCTAGGCTGCGATTCATAGGTCGAAACTTGAAAAATTGTAATGAACAAACAAAGGAGATAGCGTACAAATCTCTTGTGCGTCCACATTTGGATTATTGTTGTGCCATTTGGGATCCGTTTCGTAAGGGGTTGATCGAAAGTATAGAGAAAGTACAGAGAAGAGCCGCTCGATTCGTGACCGCTTGCTACAGTACTTATGAAAGCGTCACAGAACTGATTAGTAGATTAGGTTGGGAGTCCCTGGTAGATAGACGACACACGTTTCGTTTAAACTTATTGGTAAACATGCGTACTCCCACTTTCACTTTTGAGTGTAGTGAAATACTTCTTCCGCCAACCTATTTGAGTCGGAAGGACAGGAAAGATAAAATTAGAGAAATAAGGTGCCGGACTGATTCTTATATGAATTCTTTTTTCCCTCGTACCATTAGGGATTGGAATGCACAGCAAAGAGATTAGCTTTGGTGCTGAGCACCCTCTGCCACCCACAATTTTGTTAATTGCAGAGTATATATGTAGATGTAGATTGAGACTAGTTGGTACGAGGAATGAAGACTGTACTATCGATACTGATATCGAGACTAGTTGGTACGAGTATTGAAGGCTGTACTATCGATACTGATATTGTATGACTCAGTGGAGAGAGAGCGACGGTATATTAAGAACTAGCAGAACACCCGGCGTTGCCTGGTCTGCTTGGGGTTTAGTTCCCGCTACACTATGTTTAGTTACCAAATCAAAAACGTACGTACCAAGTTTCAGAAAATTCAAGCCAGCTATTTCAGCATCCTAGCCAGGATGCGGTAGTTTGATGCTGTGATACGGAATGTCAGTTAACTGTCATTTTGGTCTAGGATATATTTCAACCTATAGACCACAACAAACGCCTACAATACTGTTCGAAGAGCCAAACGTGTAGACCGAGTGTGGTGGGTGAGTGGTAAACGCTCTGGCCTCGCATTCGGGAGGAGTGGTAAACGCTCTGGCCTCGCATTCGGGAGGACGCCGGTTCGAATCCCCGTCCGCGCATCCTGATTTGGGTTTTCCATGGTTTCCCCAAATCACTCCAGGCGAATTCCGAGACGCTTCCTTCAAATGGCCATGACCGAATTTCTTCGCGTTCCTTGTCCACAGTCCCATCCCGCCTCTAATGATCTCGACGTCGACGAGGTGTAAAGCCATAAGTACAAAAAAAATCACTTGTAGTTCCTACCGTACGAGCATTAATACATTACACATTCATAAATCTGTTTCTGTATTGGATCGCTTGGGATCCGAGTTAAAATCTGACAATGTCTTATGTTGCTAGGTCACCTGACGATGGCACAGGAAAATAAAATCTGTCCTGAACTTCAAAATTTTACTACAAACAATCGGCAAAACTGCTAAAACGATGTTGGCAGGGTTTTCACAGTATTAGAATCAGACTTGAAATCATAGATACCAGTGTGTCTAATTATGCTGCTTCATTTAGAGCTCAAATTTGAAATCTGTTCATTTCCTTTACAGTAGACTTAATAAACAATCCACTTTCACGTATAAACCATTAATTCTACATAGGTTACTGTGAATAGTCGGATATCGTTGATGAGTTGACATAACTTGAACAGCACAGAAGTTCTCTGGCATGTTTTCGTAACTATCAACTTAAGTAGTTTCCTCCTTGAGTTCAATATGGCCGTCTATGGTGTTTAAAAACTAAAAAGCTCAAATTTAAACAAAAAACCGGTATATTGCCTAATATTTTTAGGAAGTGTGTTAGTTTGTAGTAGTGATGGAATATCTAGTTGGGATTTCATGTTTGATATTTCTGGCAGGGCCGGCGCTAGGATTCTAACGCCCCGGGTAAGCGTTCTTAGCAGTGACGTAACAGGTTGGGGCCTTCCCTCAAGTCAGATGGGAGACCTTTAGTCTTTTTTTTTTTAGCTCTATGCTCTACGCTGTCCGGGTGGACGACAGGCGGTTTCTTTGACCGGGGGGCCCCTCCGTCCGTTCATCGGGCCCCCCACGGTTAGAGGGCCCGAGGTTCATTTGTTCCGCTTACTCACCCCCCCCCCCTCTTTTTCCCTAACGCCACTCCTGGTTTCTAACAGTAAATTCGGAATTTCATTTACTTCTCAGCCGCCATGTAACGTGGAAATATAAGACGGCCTATTTTAAGACCGATCCTAAACTTCAAATAAAAAAAATAAAAAATCATTGAAATCTATTCAGTTGTTCTTGCGTGCTTCTGGAAACAACATACACGAGATGACCTTTACAGATATAGTAAATTGCTTATGGATGAATTCCAGTGGGAAATATCTCGACACACCTGACACACCTCTTCGTTTTTTTATTTTTTTTATCTGCTTAACGTCTCTCTAACAGCTAGGTCTTTAGAGATGGGAAAGGATGGGGGGCAAGGAATGGGAAGGAATTTGGCCATTGCCTTTTGAAGGAAGCATCCCGGCATTCGCCTGGAGTTATTTGGGAAACCATGGAAAACCCAAATCTGGATGCCCGGACGGGGATTCGAACCACCGTCCTCCCAAATGCGAGGCCAGAGCGTTAACCGTTACACCACCACGCTCGGTACACCTCTTCTTCGTATTGGACGTAGTGTTACCAACTGATGGTATTTCCAGCCTTTGGATAGACTATAAAACACACATAAGCCAGATTTATCGCATAAAAACTGTAATTAATGCAGGGTGATTGAGACCAATGAAAATGTGAAGGAGTCAGTAAAATTATATAATCGTATGATAATAACGACAAAGTAGGACGACTCGTCGATGGCGGGGAGAGGACAGTGAGCGAGGATAAATTTGGTCACGGCCCTATGCAGTAGTCATCTCGACATTCCCCTCGAGTGAAAATAAAATGGCCGGATCCACGTCTGCAGAAAGCCAACCATTTCACAGATACGACGTTATAAATTCAATCTCCCAAAAAGTAACTACTGTTGTTTTTTTTTTCTTTTTTGTTTACAGCTCCGCTGAGACCAATTTGAAGTAGGAAAGGACTGGGGCAGTGAAGTGTCTGAATACGGCCAAAGCCTTTGAAAGAACCATCGATGTATTCGCCTGGAGCGATTTCGGGAAACCATAGAAAACCGAAATCTGGATAGTCGAACGGGGGGTTTGAAGCCTCGTCCTCTTGAAAGTGAGGTGTAAAGAGTTTCCACTCTAGGCTGGTCTGAATCTTCCAGTTTTATTTACTTTTTTTTTAGTTAGATTATAATGCCATAGGACAGCAGGATTTAAATGTGCAGAAAGCAAATTCATCAAACCGAAAAAAGTAATAAATGCGCAGATGGCCATCAGAGGCAGGGCCGGCGCTCGGAATTTCGGGCCCGGGGTAAAATGGGCGACCTTTTTTTTTTTTAGCTCTACAAACTAGCCGGGCAACAATAGGCGGATTCTTGGCTTCGAAGCCGGGGGCCCCTGCAGCCGATGATCGGGCCCCCCTTCAGCCGGCGGGCCCGGGTACATTTGACCCGCCTACCCTCCCCCCCCCCCCCTAACGCCGGCCCTGATCAGAGGTGTCATTTAGACTGGCGAGTGTTCTTCATGCGCTTTGAATTCACCTGGTTTGAAGACTGAAAGTTAGTTTGCGCCGATGTTTGTAGCACATCCACCAGTATCAAAGTGTACCTCATGAACAGTACAGTGCCCGGCAACGCCTGCTAAACGATCGACGCATTTGACAGATGAACGTACAGTTAGATGCAACTGGCGGCTGCAATCGGTGATATGTGTGATGGCGTATGACATCTCAAGGCCGATTCGACAGCGCAGCGGTCCAGGTGGGCTCACGCGAAGACACTGTGAGTCAGGTGAGGTGGACACACCCTGAAGCTTATCCTGTTACTGGTTCCATAACGATGTGACACACATCAACTGCGTCCAGTTTAACGAGACCATAACAGGTATTTTCGAAGATATTCTGAATACTTGTTGTTTATCAGATGCCTGGAAAAGTGCGATAGTAGTTCCTGTCCATAAAGGAGGGATGACAAATAGGGTTGAAACTATAGGCCAATCAGCTTGACATCAGTCGTAGGTAAATTAATGGAGAGATTAATACGCAACCATATCAAACGTGTCAATGAGGAATTTAATTGGTTTTCAAGTCGGCAACATGGCTTTATACGAGGATATTCATGCGAATCCCAGTAGGCTACATGCAAGATATTTCTCATGACATTTACAGGTGAGGTCAAGATGATACTTTAGCACTAGATCTTTCAAAGGCCTTTGACAGAGTGAGCAATAAAATGGTGCTAATAGAGTAATATGTAGTTGATAAAAAGGTGATTTGCTGGGTAGAAGAATTCCTAAAAGGTAGAAAGAAAAAGTCAGGAAAGAAGGAGGGTGAAGAGAGTCATGGGTATGTATAAGGCCTATATTGGTGATGAAGCATGGAAAGATATTGGTGGAGAAATTAAGAGAGTTGCATGGAAGGGTAAGATGACCATGACCACAAGCTGGTACTTGGTTTCACGCAAAAGGTGTGGAAAAATTTTCTATCGTAGGGGAGGGTGTAAGCGATTGCAATAACAAATTGCCAAGAGAATTGATGAATAATTTACCAAAAACACTGAAAGAATTTAACGTAAAAATTAGTTGAGCGCAAAGTACAGGGCGTTCGCCGGAAAACGCTACCCTCCCAGTCTGTTGCCGTCGGCAACTTGCTCGGTCAGTGGATCCAGCAGCTCCCGCCACACGGCACCGTGAATCACCGCACTGTTTAACACCTCCGCTGCCCCAACAGTGCAGTGCAGTGACCCTTACATTGTTAAGAACGGTTTCTTTGCATTGTAGATAGTTTGTGACTTCAGTCTCTTATTAATCAGTGTTGTGAATAAACGTTTCTTTGCGGTTTGGCTGGTTTGGGGATTCATACTCTTATTAATCTGTACCGTGTTTGAGTGTGAGTAAAATTATGGTACGTTACAGTTTGCAACAAAGAATATTTCTCTACGATACATATGTGAAGAAGAAGTCGTTTTTTAAAAAGTGTCGCAGTAAATTTCGTCGCGAATTTCCTGGCGCTTTACTGCCACCTAAATCAACAATTCTGCGTCTGGTTAAAAAAGTAAGAGAAACGGGTTCATTTTTTAACAAAAAGAGACTGTCGGTCAACCGTATTCTCACAGAGGAGAAAATTGACGATATCGCTTTTCGACTAGAACAGTCACCCAAAAAATCATTAAGTCAGTTAGGGCAGCATGTGTCTCGAAATATGTTCATAAGATGTGAAATGTGCATTACACAAGAGGGTCAACACTTCCAGCATCTTTTATAAGGTAAGCTAATGAATTACGTCACATTTAAATGCTTAGCACACAAGTTTATGAAGTTTATGAAGCGTAATTATTATGAAATAGTCCGCGGCCGACGGTCGAACAATGCCGGAAACTGAGCGCTCGCTCGCCGGGAGCAGTTTCTTCCTTGTAGCGCTAACAGTGGGTTGCGTTTCCCGGCGAACGCCCTGTACGTTGGAATAGGAAAGGAGAAAGATGGGTGTGTAGGGATATTGCCACCGGAGCGTGCACTCCATCGCAATTTTATCAATTACTAGCGGAGTTCCCGGCGTTGCCCGGTACAGATGGCGTAGATTTAACCGTACCCAATTTTTATTCCCGCAAAACATTTGTACAAAGTTTCATAAAATACGCACCAACTTTTTCGGAATTAAAGCAAACTTACACTCACCCGCCACCTACCAAGAAACTGGTGGGCTGAAGTTTATTTGCACGCATACTATTTTCATTCGTCCGAAAAGATTCATCTATATCAAGCTTCGATAATTTGGCTAAGAAATTTCATTACTACTTTACTGAACAACGCTAGATTATGTTAAAAACTCACATTTGATTCAATTGCGAATTGAATGGATATACTTGTGGCTCGAAACTCCAGATCCTTTAACTCTGCAGATAAAATATCAAAAGTGAATCCGGAATAATATTATCGTTAACAGAAGACTAATGCTGAAGGCCAGAGATATTGTCCAGAGATCGTTCTGAGATAAAATCTCTGTTGTTTTTACGGATATCTATATCGTTTGAAAACTGATATCCCGAATTAAAGGAAAGAATACTTCAAGCTATGGCTTTTAATAAATTGAATATATCGAATTAAAAGAAATAATACTTAAAGTTTTGTTTAGTGTGCAAAATAGTTATTACTATAAGTTATCTTATTGCTTTAATTAAAGGCTAAGGTCAGAGACATTGTGTTGTGTGTTTAGTGCGGAGTATGCGGCATCTAGTAATTCCTCCTGTGGAATTTCTCACCATACGTTCAGAATTTCATTTAATGCTCCTACATTATTTAACGGTGAAACATAAGACATGCCAGACAAGTGAATTAAGATTCTAAGCTTTAAAACGGTGAAAACTCCATCGAAATCCGCCCCGTAGTTTCCGAGTTTTTATACGACCAATATGTCCGGTTTTCGTTTTATAGATATAGATAGATAGATTATTATTATTATTATCATCATAAACGTCCGTTTAATTTCGAAAAGTTACTTATCAGGGATTTGCCACATTATAATTCCGGCCACATACATATGAATATTCATTTTGTTGGTTTTATGGTGTTTGTATAGTAATCAGTTGTTCAATTTATATTATTTAATATTTGCCTTTTGGTACGAGGATTTCCCGCAACTGTGGTGTGAGCACGTTCAACTTTTAAAGCAGTTAGTGACACTTAGACCTTCAAGGTCAACGGTTGTACGAGTTTAGTCATAGAAGTACAACATCTACAAATCACTGTGACAATCCAGGACTGGCTATTAGAGAAGGTCTTTATAAGAGCCATTACAAATTTGGAAAGCTTTCGACACAACTGACAGCTGCACTATCACGTCACTCCAGTTTGTCTCGTTACGTGAAAAATGTTTATCTCTCTGTTACAAGCTGTGGTATTAGTTCACGAAACAGTTTCACCGTGAATAAATGAAATTTCACCACAAAGTGATGCAAAAGCGTTTCAACTATGGGACTGTTTGTTGGTTATAGAATGATGCGAAAAGAGATCGTCAACGTATCTAATCTAAAACAGCGTGCGTGGTAAGTCCTTAAGTGCCATTATCTTGCTTTACTTAAAGAGTTTTCCTTCAAACTGTTGGAAAATGAGGTTGGGAGAAATCTTTTCAATGTCTTCGGAAGAGCATATCACGCAAAATACAAAACTAAATAAAAACGTCACAAAGCAACATTCATTGTCCAACGATCAGTTGAGGCACAACTTCTTGTAAACAGAAAATGTTGACCACTTTTGCTGCAGTACCCTAAAATTAATTCGATAAGGTGACATTTCAAAAAAAATAAACTCCGATCTTAACTAATTTAAATAATATCGTTTCTCTACAAACAAATAAAATCTCGAAAAATCGGCTTGACGAGTACGTGTTTGTTTATAGAGAGAGTCAAAGTAAGACTTCGCTTCAGCGGTGGTATTAACGGACATAATATTCAGATTACAGCTGCTATATGCGGAGCCCTTAGATTTTGCAACCACGTATGCTCACCTTGGTAAACCCACACGCTGTTTAATTAGCTTCATTAATACCGGCATGAGGTTCCCGTAATTGTACGATGACATTATTACATAACTGAGCGCTTTGTAACAAAATGTTATTCAGTACTAAAATATAAACCAAGCTAACAGATAGAATTGGCTCTATACTCAGCTAGCTCAGGTCTGTTGACCAGTATATCCTAAGGATACCTATTGCAAAAATACATTTACGAATGTTAGATGTGGGAAATTTTATCAAAAATCCTTATACTAACAACACCGTGCAATTAGGATATCGAACAATGTTACAATCTGGGAAAATGTATATTGCCAAGATTTTAAAGGATTCTTTTATTTTTGTGATCTTTTTACTGGAATTTCGCGTTTGGTCGACGATGAGATTTCAGCTCCCAGAGACTATTGTAAACAAGGAAAAAGAATGATTTAATATTTTTGTTTAGGTGTTTACGCCTCGTCGACGTCAAGGTCATTAGAGGCGAGAGAAGAATGGGGACAAGGAACGGGAAAGAATACGGCCATGGCCTTTTGAAGGACCATCTCGGCATAGGCCTATAACTGCAACAAACTGGTAAAATATGGAACCTCGTATCCATCGGATCATTATGGTTTAAGTTAATGTATACTAAGTACGTTATTATTACAAATCGTAGGCTCTATTTGAACGATTATCATCACAGATGTTAGATACGATTTATACAAAATCAATACGTTCATCTCGAGATGTTATACAGTCTGGTCGAAGATAATTTCTAAGTTTTGCACTTTTCTGATTAAAAGTCTTGGTGGTGACATAATCCAGTTGCGCTGAATTATTCGAAACAATCGACAAACGCCAGGTACCATAGCACTTTGAGTGTTCGATACACTGATTGTGTATTAAATTCCTTAAACATATTATTTTGCCTCTTTTTTCAAACAATTCAATAAAAATATTTTTTAAATGAGTTTATTATTCGCTTTGCAAAATTATCTTTCAAGTAGTTGCATATAAGAAAAACAAGCAAAAATTCTTAGAAATATTGCAAAAAGTTAAAAAAAACACACATATATATATATTCACGACTTATTTAACATCCTAGTCCTCTATCGAATGATATATACCATCATTTTTGGTAATTCGGAGAAAACAAAGGAAAAAAATCATGAAGCAATTTTAATCATTGGTTTCAGAAATGAAGAAAGAATAATATTTTTTCGCCAAAACCCGTACAAAACAACTTTCATATGAAACTCATGAATATTAAGTTAAAAAAAAACACTTTAATCCTACACTTAGCCCTCAAGATCATTTTTACCATCACGTTTTTTTTTCAGATTTTAAGTTTAAATCTTGTTTGTAAGAAATAACACATCGCATAGTTTTAAAAAAATTAAGTTACAGAGAATAAAAGTTAAGAATCTGTGAGAAACGAGGAAGCGAGCAATCCTTTTTTCATTCCCAAGGCACTGAACCTGAAAAGTAAAGTGTTGAAATTATTTAAAAGTAGCTCCTAAAAGCCGGTCAAAAATGACGGGTTGAACCCATAATTTGCCAATTCACTTCTTGGTTGAACGCAGTTTTTTGCCAATTCATTTCTTACCGCTTAACTATATTGTTATTATTAGAAAACACTCATAACTTAAGAAATGAAGTAATGTGGTAAATATTTCTTACCTTACGAAGAAGCTATGTCTGTAGACAGAGAATGAAACGAAAACAATCACATCGAGTGATTATCAATAACCAAAAAACAAATAATAATTAGTACGCGTATTGAAACGAAATACGTACTTTTCTTTACTGTTTTGTTACAGAAACAGAAAAGGCATCCTTAACTTTCAGCTTGCTGTAATAGCGACTTTCCAGAACAGAGAGTAAAAAAAAACCCTGGCCGTTGTTAGTCCACGCATGACGTCAGCGGGCCAGGCTAGATGGCCGAAGTAGCCTTTTATATATATATAAAGAAGATGCCAATGAATGTGCTGACAGTGTTTATGAACACGAGCATAATAGAATAATTTCGTTGAGACAACTGCTGCAATTCCATGGACAACTCTGGGATAAATTTCCCTATTTTGTACTTTTATAACAGTCGTCACTTGGCAGCTCTTCAGGTTCTCGGCGATTTAAATCACTCGCAGTTTGATGACGTAACTCGCTTATGTTGCCTTGAACCTAACCCGGCCTCTCCAGCACGCTTTGGTGTTACAGGGCCAACCACCAATGGCTTTTTTTCCAATCTGCAGAGTGGCCAGGCACTAGTTATGTTTTGAGCCCAGTGCCCGCCTTCATAAGGGTTCCGAAATGATCGCAAACTACCCTCTGTTAAATTGAGATACAGCTTAACAAATGGTTCCTCACATTTGTATACTGCTGGTTTCCTTTAAATGAAAGTTAATTACAGAATTTAGTCACGAATATCGAATGATAATGTCCGTAGAGTGGTATGTCTTAAGTAATTATTTTGTTTATTTATTTTTAGGTAAGGAGATCATAAAGAGGAGGAAAAATATAGGAGACAAACTGCAGAGGTAAGTCATCAAAGAACAAAATAAATACCTTCCAGAACCAGAAAACATCACAAGCCTGATGACGTTGAATTAAAAATTCTTAAGGCTCTGGAAGCAGAAAAACCCAACAACAAAATATCTTGATTCCACATCTTGTGGCCCTATTTGGTTTAATATAACGAAAATGAAATGCTTGAATTCCAAATGGACAAGTCATTTCAAATAAATAAAAAAAGGATTTCTTCATGTCAGTCTTCTATACAAATATCAGTGCAGTCCGTACTCCCATATCCCAGCTTCATTCATTCTCATCGAATACAGCGGCCGGACTCACTTCCCAAGACGCTACGCTAAGAACATTCACATTCAAAGTGGGAAGAGTTCAAGGAGATAATAAGAAAAGGGGAAGAAAAATTTATTCCAAAGCAGAAAATAAAGAGAAGTAGAGAACCTGTGTACTATAATAGGGAAGTGAGGAGGTTAAAGAGGTTGGTAAAAAGAGAACATAACAGAGTTAAGAGACAGCATGGTAGTAAGGAATATTTAAAACAACTAAACAAGGACTTAATAATAGCAAAGAAAGTGGCTAAAGATGGGTTTATGAAGAGTATTGTCATTGCAGGAGGACCATTGTCTGATGCATCTAGAAATTTCTATGGCTATATCAGGAAACTGAGGTTGTAGAGACGCTTATAGATAAGGATGGAGAAGAAGTTACTGACGATTTGAAAAAAAAAACAGAGATTTTAAGTAACTGGTTTAGTGACAGCATTAGGGACAATGAATCAGAAACGGGAGGGTCTAAGAAATTATTTCGAATACACTTCAAAGCAACTGATAGATGTGAAAATTGTGGAAACATCGACTCACTTCTACATCGTTTTCAATGTGGTGAGGCCTACCAAATATGGATGTGGACAAAGCATGCTATAGCAGCCCTTTTACAGGTATCACCGATCAATGTAGACACCAGGATAGTAGTACGACCAGACATCAAGATAGCTCCTCAGGAAAAACACAACTCGTGCATTTGGATACTGGGCCAAACCATGTTATATATTCTACAGAGCAAGACGAAGAATTTAGAAGATTACTTGTCCACAGTGAAAATTAAGATGTGGACGGTGAAAAGGTCAACAAAATACAAAGAAAAGTTCGGAGTTTTTTTGGAAAATGCTATAACCTCACAAATTACACGATGATAAAATATATAAATCTAAATTACATATTTGTGCGTACACATTAAGGATAAGGATGAGAGACCAGTATCTTTGACTTACGTTAATCATGTTACTAATGAATTGTAAGTAATTTTATGTATTATGAATGTAACACTTTATTGTGAATAAAATATATATAGTGAAAAAAAAAATCGGAGAACGAGCTTAACAACACAATTAGAAATGAACAGACCAAAACATTTGAAATTCATCCTGAGGAAATCATGAAGGAAATAAGAAAGCTTAAAAAACATAAAGTTGCTGGTGTAGATAATATTACTGCAGATATCTTAAAGATAGCCAGATGTGACATTGTACCTTATCTTGAAATATTATTTAAATTGAGTCTAGACACTTGCTACTTACCACAGGACTAGAAAAGTGCAATAGTAGTGCCGGTACATAAGGGAGGGGTGAGAAATAGAGTTGAGAATTACAGGCCAATCAGTTTGACATCAGTGGTAGGTAAATTAATGGAAAGATTGATATGCAACCCCATCAGAAATATATGTGAAGAACGTAAGTGGTTTTCAAGCAGGCAACATGGTTTCAGGCAAGGATATTCATGCGAATCTCAGTTGGTGGGATATATACAAGATATTTCAGATGAAATGGACAAGGGAGGCCAAATTGATAGTGTAGCACTAGATCTGTAAATGGCGTTTGAGAGAGTGAGCCATAAAATGGTAGTAAATCAGGTAAAACCTATTGGCGTGGATGAGAAAGTGATTTTCTGGGTAGAAGAATTTTTAAAAGTTATAAAACAGAAAGTTAGGGTAGGAAATGTAGCATCAAAAGAAATGGAATTAACAATGGGAGTGCCACACGGTAGCATCTTGGAACAATTGCTATTCATTATTCTAATTAATAATTGTGTTGAAGGTTTACTAGCAGAAATTAGATTGTTTGCAGATGACATAATGGACATAAAAGGATCAAAACGGTATAGGACTGTAAACAGTTGCAGGGTGATATGGACAGGATATTTAGTTGGGTTGGTAAACATGGGATGAAGATGCAAAGAAGAGTCAGCTAATTAGATACACAAATAAAAAACATAAGGTTAATTATGAATTAATTATGCTGAAGACTTGAAATGTAAATATCTTGGCATTACATTTGATAACAAGCTTAACTGGGCAGGAGACATTGGACAGGTTGTAGGAAAAGGTTTCAAAATTCTGCACTTGTTGGAGAGAGTGATGAGGGGATGTACGAGAGAAGTAAAGGAATTGGGTTACAAAACTTTGGTCAGACCATTGCTCGAATATGGTAGTATAGTATGGGACCCACATTTTGAGTGTCAAATACAGGAGTTGGAGATGGTGCAAAAAAGGGCTGCTAGATTTGTTTCTGGAAATTAACGCAGAATGGAATCAGTGACAGATATGATAAAAGAGCTGGAACGGGATTCATTGCAAGACAGGAGGAGGATGAGGAGGGTCATGCGAGTGTACAGGGCGTACACTGACGATGAGGAATGGAAAGATATTGCAATAGGTATGAAAAGTAGTGCATGGAAGGGAAAAGATGACCATGACTACAAGCTGGCGCTCGATTTCAGTCACAAGGGTGTGGGAAGATTCTCTTTTTTAGGTAAGGGTGTCAGGGATTGGAATAAGTTGCCAAGGGAAATGATGAATAATTTACCGAAAACGTTGAAAGAATTTAAGGTTAAAATTAGTAGAGGGCAAATGTAGGTGGGTGCAGGAAAGGAGGTAAGATGGGTGGGTGGGGAAATTGCCAATGGAGCCTGTGCTCAATTGCAATTAAATTTAATTTAAAAAAATTATTTCATTATAATTAAATGTGTTGCAATCGAATAATCTCAGACTGTTATCAAAATTATCTCAAAGATCGTGTACAGAAATGAAAAATACAAATTTCTTGCGATATTCTTGAAATGACACACTAAGTCACATATCTAGCCTAGTTTGGTTCCAGAATTGGACAAGCTAATATCTTTATTTCCATCTTTTTCTGCCTTATCGACCCAAAGACATTGCACAATATTTCGACCGAAATCACGCGACCATCAACAGTTTGATGTAAATATTATCTTTGCTAAAGGACTGAAAACACAATTTCCTGTAATACAGCACCGCTTTTCACATTTAAAAAGAATATGTAAATAACTGGTGGAACAAAATATCGTCTGAACTTTCTGTGAGACACATTCGGGCTTAGTAACACACGCAGTTTCCTTTGACGAAAGGCAGTAATGGTTCGAGGAATCCTACAGAGAGACACGATATCAAATATAGATTCCTGCACAAAGCTAAATCCTGTGGGGACCGGCGTCTTAACATCTCCAAGGTGACCGCAGGACGGGTCGATTGCAGGTGCACGCCGGGTTATATAACCTGGGAAGCAGAGCAACAGAGTTCATCATGTCCACTACCTGGCTCAGTGTAACCAAAATAAAGAAAATGTTATGTAATATTTGCGATTAAAAAATTAACCGAAACATTACCGGTCACTTGAGTTTGTTTTCTGTGCGTGGAAACTATTAGTGTTGCAAGAACTGAATTTTTCGGGAAGGATGGCAGTTTCTTGATTCTCGCTATAATTACTTGTTGTCAGTTCAATCGTTAACTGGTATCTTGGAAATCTCTGTAGAAAAAAAACATGAAAATTTGAAGTGGTCACACAGCATGGTGGAGGTTGCTACCGTGCACCCCTGTAGTAGAGGAAAAGCTCACCGTTCCGTACTTGTCCATCAGGGAATGAGTTCCTGCTCTCCATACTAGATACCACAGTCCCCCGCAGTCAGATACGACAATCCTTCACGTGTTCCGCCTGTTGGAGAGCGTTCTTGGAAGAATTGGCCTGAATCCTGCACCGGGTTCGCTTATGTCTTCCCCATGCCGATCACTGCCGTCTGCACACAAAGTATTGGCACTCTGTTTTGGTACGACCCCTACAGCATTCTGCGACTTGCCTTGGGGCAGAAAACTTTAGTCATAGCGCCTAATAAATGTCGACTGTGATAATTAATCAAAACAACCCCTGAAAATGAAGTAAAGACCACAGGTGGTAATGCGAATCAGACTGTCAAGGAATTTCATAGTTAAGACTTTTTGATCATGTTTTCTGGCTGGTTGTAGTGTGCAGTTGATAACATTTTGTAAGAGTTTACACTTCTCATCGATTATCCCATACATTTTATGTAAACTTAAACATTGTAGACACCGAAAGGTGATGACATTAAAATGGAATAATGCCAGTCATGGCAGTACCTCCAACCAAAAAAAAAAAACACATTTTACTTAATCACAACATACAGCTGCCGAATTATTATTATTATTTAAAAAAAAAACTCTCTAACATAGTTCGTCAGAACCGTGTGATAGAAAACAGTAATTACATAAAAATTAATCAAGCGAGTTTATCAGTTCAGTCCACCTCGAAACTTGGACACAATATATTATAATGATTAGTACTTCCTTCAGTTTACGTAGCACCATTCTGACATCTACTTTAATAAATTCAGGTACGAAAGTCTTAGTGACTGTTACTTCCTTTGTCACATGATTCAGTTTGATTCCTTCCGATCTGATATCATGATGTAGAAAAGGTCTTTCTCAAGCTAAATGCCTTCTTACTGCTACTCTGATTTAACTATATCAACATTAAGGGTTCTCTGCTATACAGCCCTCCATGCCCTCCACAGCCTCCCTCTGTTCCGCCATTCTCTTAGTTTCTATATATCTCCCGCTTATCATTATATCATTCATAATTTTCATCCTTCACCGACCTCTTCTATTCTCTCCGTTTACAGTCCCCTCCAGAGCAGTCTTAAGCAGGAACTTCGTTCCTCAGCACATGCCCAATCCAGTTCTTTTTTCTGTTTCTTATTGTTTTAATGAGTGACCTTTTCTCTCCTATTCGCTTCAGCACTTCCTCATTCCTTACTTTGTCCTCCCAACTTATTTTCTCCATCCTCCTCCATACCCACATTTCAAAAGCTTCCAACCTCTTTAGATCTTCTTTGCCTAGCGGCCATGTTTCTGCTCCATACAGTCCTACGCTCCATACAAAACATTTAGCTAATTTTTTCCTTGGGGTTTTGTCTAGCCTTACACATAGTAAATTTTTCTTTCTATTGAAAGCTTCCTTTGCCATTGCTATTCTAGTTTTTACCTGCTTCTTGCAGCTCATATCACCACTCACAATACTCCCGAGATATTTGAAGGACTCCACTTGTTCAATTATTTCTCCTTGCAGCGTTATCATCATTTCTTTCTTACTCTTTCCCACCATAATACATTTAGTTTTAGTTCTATTGATTCTCATTCCGAATTCCTCACACCCTTTGTCTAAAGTCTCTAACATTCTTCTGAGTACCTTGACACTTTCTGCCAGCAAAACCATGTCATCAGCAAACCTTATGCAGCTAATCCTACGTCCACCCATGCATACACCTCCTTTACCTCTTAAACTTCTTTTCATAATTTCCTCCAAATATATGTTAAATAATATGGGTGACAAACAACATCCCATGTCTTACACCTCTTCCAATCTTTCCCTCTTCTGTAAGATCATTCCCCACTCTCACTCCTTGCTCGATGTATAAATGGTGGTAAACGAAATACAGGGAAGCATGTACTGTAGAGGAAGAAACAGGGCCTCGTACTGACGTCACTGATTACAGAATCCAAACTGATAACAGCATTCAGAATTACCGATAAGGAGGTGGCGGGATTTGGTTGTCCAGGACCACGTCGATGAAAGGATTGGCGACAAGGATCGGCAGGTGGTTGGGCCATGGCCCTTTGCAGGAATCATCCAAGCATTACACTGGATTGACTTCGGGAAGCCCTGGATTCAGGATGGCCGACGGAGATTTGAACCGAGTGCAGGCCTGAGCGTTACCGACCACCCGCCAAGCTAGCGCGTATTGTAACGAATTAACGTTCAGTCACGCTAAGATCTATTTTAATACCATGTGTTAGAAATACAGTCAGAAAGAAACATTTTACGGCTAGATTTTAGGATGCATTTACTGATTCATAAATAATGGAACATAAAATTTTACGGAAATACTTGTAATTTAAATAAATTAAATAGTGAGAATGCAAAGTTTTATATTAAGTAAATGTCTAACGATCTTTGGATTTTGTAAAGAAATTTATAATCTGGATGAATTTATTAGTGCTTTGTTTTACAGTTTTGTACGTTTAAATGGACTTTCAAAACATTCATTGACGATTAGAAAACTAAGTAATCGTAAAATCTACTTCTACTACTACTACTACTACTACTACTACTATGTAAAAAGATATCAGCGCAGATTCGTCATGGATGATAACACAATGTAACAAAAAAAAAAAAACCTTTTTGTTTGTTTAAGTAAATTTTATGCTTGTTTTGGATGAATCAGTTCACAACTAAACTATACTGAACGTTCTTACTTTTATACAATCATTTATTTGCTTTTTATGCCCAATAATATGAAATTAATTGTTTAAAATTATATTCGCTAAAACACTTTATATATGAGATGAATGAACGGTTCAACTGTATGTAATCTGTTTCCTTTTTTTTAATCTGCTTAACGTCTCTCTAACAGTGAGGTCTTTCGAGACGGGAAAGGATGGGGGGGGGGGGGGCAGGAATGGGAAGGAATTCGGCCATGGCCATTTGAAGGAAGCATCCCGGCATTTGCCTGGAGTGATTTGGGAAACCATGGAAAACCCAAATCTGGATGCCCGGACGGGGATTTGAACCGCCGTCCTCCCGTATGCGAGGCTAGAACGCTAGCCGTTACACCATCACCCTCGGTAAAATCTGTTTCCGATTGACGTTATTGACTTGCGTAGTCGTGACTGATGTTCACACGTTTTGAATAAATTCGCTTGTATGAGTGGAACGATTATTAAGTTCGAGAGCTCCTGGAATCAAGATAAGAGTTCACACGCGAAACGGGCGAGATAACATCAGCCACTAGCTTGCAATGAGGCGCCAACTTGTTGCACAGTACGCGGGCCTATATACGAGTTTATTGCATACAGCAAAATGTTATCTACATAAATGTGAAACTCTGTTCCCATTCCGCTATAAAGTGATTTGCATGGTGGCACAGAATTCCTATTTCCTCTTTTATTAGGACAATAATTAATAGAAATCCTGAATGAGCAAGGTGTCATATTTTACGCGTCATCCGAGCCCGGTGGATTACGGTTCGATTCCTCGTCCGGCCAACCAAATTTCGGTTATCTACGCTTTCCCGACATCGCTCCACGCGAATGTCGGAAATTGCGTAAAAGCAGAAAATATGAATATAAACCGACTTATGAATAAAATTACAACGTTTATCGAATATTATTATATCCATCCACTCAAACCAGAAGAAATATTACGAACTTGTGTTAGGTCAACTATAAAATTAGCAGAGAAACATTTTTGTAAAAAGTCTCTGGTATTAAACAACTGCGAGTTTCTTAAATGGGTAATCAGGTTCACGATTCTTTGCTCAAAATTTCTTTTTGGAAGTAAAGGCTAGAATATGAAAAAATTCTTAATTGCAAGTCTTTTTGCTTCGACTACACAACAATCGATTAGACGTTTAAAAAAAAACTGGAACAAAAGACAGTCAACGCTCATCAGACATAAGACAGAAAATCTGACGTCAAGCATTATTCGCAATATCAAAGTCTGTTAAATCGAGCCATCTAAATAAGCAAACTTTTTTTTTTTGACATGGTGAATGATATCATCTCCATCGAACAGCTAGATTTGGGAAATTCAGATAAAAGACTGATCCACTTTGATTAACTTTACTCAAGATACGACGTAGGCAATATTAGTGGACCATCATACAATGACTGAAGAAACCTTTTCTGTAACGCTGAATTAAACATTGATTAAACGTTTCTGGTTGTATTCAAATGTATTTTATTTATTTATACATCTTTATCAATCCTTGTTTCAGGATTCAGCCTCTTTAAGCCAGAAGAACTGTATTTTACAATTTAAGGCTACATAATTTTGTTGTAATTCCTTCCAGGCTGATCGATCTTGAGCAAACCTCTTCCAGTTCACGCCTGTAACTCGACGAATGTCTGATCCGGGGGTCTTCCTCTTGCTCTTTTCGCGTCCCTTGGTATCCAATACAGAACTGCCGTAGTCCATCTGTCGTCTCTTTTTTCAGCATCCCATTGACATTTTTGGGTCGTGACTCTTTCTAAGATGTCTGTCACTTTGGTTATAGAACGAATGCAGACGGCCCTTTTCCTATTTTATGTAGCATATAAATGCATATTGAGACCACTACTTTTAAAAATAATCCTCAGTCATTAAATCTGCAGTGGATCAGTGAGTACCGCCAGGCGTAAAACAAAATTTTCTGAAAGTGCGAAATTATGGAGTTACATAAATGAATTTGGTGAGAAGTATTTTGCTACAGATTAAAGATTTCTTTTCTGTAGATTACGTAAAATTAAAGTGATTTCGACAAAACAATTTAATTTCCAAATGGTTCAGTGAGTGCACGGAAACAAATTATGCTGTTTACATGAAAACAACATTAGGGAGCGTGCATAAACCACGCAGCTCCATTTTGGCCCCTGTGAACCACAACTCCCCCCCCCTCCTCCCCATTGCCCTACGTGGCTTTTGCCTCTACCCCCACCCCCCCCCCCCACGTAGCAGGTAGCTTTTTTCCCTTTTGATCCCTGAAGACATTTTGTACAGTTTTCACTTGCCATACTATTGTAAATTACATACGGACATAAGGAAATAAATATTCACATGCTGTTGTGAGTTCTGTTCCCCATTTTAACTATGAAAATTGTTATGAAAGGAAAACTACGTGCCCTGGCTCGGAACCCCTCCTCCCCCCACGTAGCCCAGCGTAGCCTTTCAGCCAACCCCCACCCCCCCGGATCGAGCCACTTAGTTTGTACACGCTCCCTTACTAGGTAAAATATATGATGTATAATTGATCATGTTTTGATGTATACTACATTTAAAATTTTAGCCTTTTTTTATTTTTAGGTCTTATTTACCCGTTTTTAAGGTCATATTGGCATTCTGGATTTTTATGGTCTTAAAGATCCGAATCCTACTGACCACCTGTGACAAGGAGGCGGATGGGTCCAAAAACACAAAATTCGTGAAGCGTCATTTATGGATGGCTCCTTTACGAATTTTAATTTTAAATTATTTCAGCATTTTTAGGAAATTATTCCTCATTTCCCTTGCTAACTTATTCGAATCGCTGACTTCCTTACCTATAAAAGAAAATCTTCCCATTCCTTTATACAAGAAATCGACCCCAGCATATGGTCGTGATCATGTTTTCGCTTCTATGCTCTTCTCGGAATTCTTCCACGAATATATTTCCGAGCCCCATCACCAACATACGCACTGTACATTCCCATCACTCTCTTCATCCGTATCCTATTTTTCAATAACTCCATTCCGGCTCCTTTATCACAAACAAATCTAGCTGCCCTCCTTTGCACGCCTTCCAACTCCTCTATTTGATAACCAAAATGTGGGTCCTATTAACCAAAATTTGATTCCCAAACTACACCGCCATAATCAAAGGTCTGACTAAAGTTTTGCTGTCGCTCCATACAAAATCCAGCAAGTTTTCTACACAGTCTCGCTATTATGAATTGTAGACATCGGCCTCTCACCTTGCGTCACAGGGGCTCAAACAATTTAATCTTTATAATTATTGTAGATCACGTCTTATATCGTCACATATTAAAATCATAAATTATTATTTAATTAAAAACGCTAATGCAACAGTTGTTGCAATTTTTGTTTATTCCGAAAGCATTTGAATCATGAGCCAATCATTTCTGTAATATGCTTGCAGTTTATAAATTTTTTACAGATTGGTTTATTTGGATGTTGTAACAATTACATTTATATGTAGGTATTATTACATTTCTGTCGTGAGGTGTGGTAATTTCAGATGTTGTTCTCTAATCATTTACAGAAATGTAATTGTAAATACACGACTATAACTAAGATAAATGCAATGGTTATAAAATTCAAATACACCCGTCTTTACAAAATTTCTAAACCGTAAACATATTATAGAAAACATTGGATCGCCAACTATTTCTCGAAAAATTGACAAAAAGCGTCCGAAATAAATAAAAATCTCAGCAACAGCTGAGTTTTTGCTTTTCTTTAAATAATAATTTATTAATTTAATCCTTGTGTGAACGCCAGGCTCAGTAATCGGTCGAAGCTGATTTCTCCGCTTGACAACATCAGCGCACAAGCTGTGTGTCCAGTTACTTGGAGTTATTTAGAGATGAATACTTAAAAAAATGTTACGAGTGCTTTACCGTCCGATATATATTTTTAAGAGACAAGTGATGCCGAAGGCATTTTTTATTACCGGAAAAATAAGAAAGCTGCCAAGGAGATAAGAAAACCACTGACCCCTTTATCTAGCAAGGAACACAAACAACAGGACGTTAGTAAACGCTATACAAGGACATTAAGAGTTAATAATTCCAGAGGTGGAGAAAGACACAAAATACTATTCGAAAAACAGTACTAACGTCTGACGCAAAAGTTCACTGCGTCATCCTCTGATCCCGGTATCTTTGGCGTCGCCGCATAGAGGAAAGAACAAGCTGGATCGCACAAACTCCACGAATCGAATAGATGTGAGTTTCAGTAGATACATCTATAAGATGACCGTGATTATGCGCTGTATTTACGAACTGTTTAAGACGTTGTGAAAACATAGGACAAAATTTTAAAATTTCTTGCTCTATGTGGACAACATACAGCTAAACCTCAAAGAATGCAGCGGAACTCAATAGTGAGGAATCCAGAAAGGTGCAACTCAAGTTCAAAACGTACAGGAAACGAAAAAATCTAGCGTTCTATATAATCGGAGTACATTTTTTTCCCCCGTGGCTTTACGCCTCGTCGACGTCGAGGTCATTAGAGGCTGCATGGGACTGGGGACAAGAAACGGGAAGGATTTAGGCCATGGTCCTTTGAAGGAAGCATTCCGGCATTCGCCTGGAGTGATTTGGGGAAACCATGGAAAAGGGTATTCGAACCGCCGTCCTTCCGATCGTAGTATAAGTACGAGGACAAAACAAATTAGATTGTTCTGGTAGGAAGAGCGGCATATAAATTGCAGCCCAACAAGACTTGGAGAGAAGATGGGGCAGCTGCTTCGAGACGTTTCTCCCGAGCGACTTTGTCTACGAGTGCTTTGCACGGAGCGTGGTGGGTGAGGGGCAATGTAAGACCTTAATGTCTGCGAGCCGCAAAGAAAAAAATTAAGCACAATAAATTTTTAGTTACAAAATCACTTACGACACCTCTAATCTATGTGTGACAAGAAGCAATAACCAATAGCACTGAAGACGTTGCTTTAATCGTATCCGGTAGAACACTAGTGAGTGTAGGCAATTCGTTGCTCTTACCTGGCAAACGACTTCAGTGGAATCGACGTGGCTGTGGCTGCAGCTGAAGAAACGAAATTTGTCCAGGGCACTCTACGCACCACAAGATTCAGTTTGTCTGGATCAGCCGAGTAGGTCACGAATACAAGACGCATGCAGCTACTGGGCTGGTATTCCCAAATATGCGACACCACACAGAGGTTTCGAGTACTTCAAACATGAGCATCGTACAAAACAAATAATATGTGAACCTTAGGAAATCCATGTTGTTATAAATATCTCAAGTACAACGAAAACATTTGTACACAGACTTCACACCCTCTAGTTCGGCCGCCGGTTGATACTGATTGAGTTTCGATTTCCGCGCATGCGCCGTGTTGTGGCTACTCTAACCCAACCCGATAATCCTAGTGTGTGTGTGTGGTTTTTTTTAGTTTTTTTTTTAGGGGAATTAAAGTTTTGCGTGGAATCCGAACCACGGAGCGTCCTAGCATACTACACACGAACAAAGCAAAGCTTTTCCAAAGGTGAAGGTCAGTTTTTAAGGCCATAAAAATTCCAGCCGAGACATGGATTCGAACCAGGGACCTCCAGTTCGCCAGTCACTCGCC